>JAJONZ010012311.1:0-56577 GCA_029582445.1 Solanum paucissectum | reverse complement strand
TTCTTTATATTAGTTTTGATATAATAATATTTTGATTTTTAGTATAAGTTTTTGTTATCTGATTTATCAACTATATGATTTGCAAATTGTAAGCTTCCGCATGACATCTAATTACCCTTCAGAACCCAACAGGAGCAACTTAAATTGTTTGTTGTTTGGCAACAACTTGCACTTCATGATTAACTTGATGATATATGGGGTGATTTTTTTTAATTTTATTTTGTGGAGTAATGGTTGAAAACTCCAAGAGTTTTATTTTCTTCTTTCTACCCATAATTACCTATTCTGCAATAATTCTAAAGTAAGAAAATTTGGAATAGAGTTTGAGCTCCGTTTGATATATTTTATATCAAGACAAAAAATATATCAAAAATCAAAAATAGACAAAATAACTTTCCATCTAGGAAATATATTTTTAGAGGCAAGGTTTTGAACATCCTTAAGAAAAATAGATGTTGCAGCTTTACAATCAATTTGCTATGAAAACTTTTTATTAAGTAAATCAACTTGAAATTTAGAAATACATAAAACTATTACTAAAGTTACCTTTTTTATTGTTGGATAATTTTGTTGGGCTTTATTCATATGCTTGGATGCAAATGAAATGATATATTCTTTATCATTTTTCCCTTTCTTTAAAATGTCTCCAAAACTAATATGTGATGCATTTCTTTCAACTATTTTGAATGCAGTAGGATCAAAAAGGGAGAGGCAAGGAAGATCTTTATCTTTCGGGTGCATTTCTCTAAAGATAGTGTTTAGTAAAGTGGCATGTGGCAACTTAAACGGTAAAGCGGTCATGTGGCAAAACATCAATGATATGTAGTAAAATGGTCATGTGGCAACTTAAGCGGCAAACGCTAATGCGGTCATCTGGCCACTAAAGTGACCCAGCTCCAAGACGCTCGTTAGGCAAAAGCGACCCCTGCTCCCTAAAGCCTTTATGCTAGAGCGACACCCAGACCGCTTAAGCAGCTATTGTTAAAGTGGTCAAGGGCTGCTAAATAATCCACACCAATAACTATTGCATCAACAGTTTGATCAATAATGTTCCAAGCTTTGAATGGACCCTCAGGATTCATTCGAGGTCCTATTAATGCATACAAAGAATGTTATTTAATTCTAAATGGCATTCCGAACTCAAGAAAATCATGAAACAACTAACGGAGGTCGTCTCGTTAGAGTGTTGACTAAATTCAATATTAACCAAGAAAACACAAAAATAAGTCGCTGAATGCCACAAAGCCATCGCGATCACCTCAGGATCTGAACAAAAGGCATGGTACATCAAACTCGATATTCTAGAGCTAACCACGTTGACAAAATTCTCATTCGAGTGCCTTTACCAAGAACCAAGCTTTAAAACTAAAATGACTTATAGTTCAAACTTACACCGAAAGTCTTGGGACCTAAAAAAACATGCCACTAGACAAAAATGGTCCTTATAGAGCTAATGGAATTGGCAAAATTCTCATCCGACACCCAAATCTCATGATGTTCACTAAAGTAAATCCTCACTTAAGAACTTCCAAAAAAGGAAACCTCATAAAAATTTCTCCTCACCAAGTCGAGAAGCATGCCAACCTAATCCCAACAAAACACAAACACCACAAGAAAACTACACGCAGGGGCAAAACACTAATAGCACACAAAGACATGCAAATGACCATGAGGTTCATTACAACATTCACTACTAAAATGACTTTCCTCCTTGAAAGTTAAAGAAATAAAAGGTACCCGAAGGCTCGAAAAGATAAGGTTATCTGGTTCGCACCTCAATCTCCCAAGTAGCCTCCTCATCTAGACAATGCCTCCACTGAACCTTTACTTATGGTATCTCCTTAGACAGCAACCTCCAAACATTCCTGTATATAATAGACATAGGCTTCTCCTAAAAAACGAATGACTCATCAACTTGAACCATATCCCACTAAAGCATGTGAGACTCATCGAGAACATACTTTTTCAACATAAGAATATAAAAGACAGGGTGAACTCTCAAAAGTGTTGGAGGTAAGGGCAACTCATAAGAAACATCTCTAATCTACCTCAGAATATCAAAATGGACAATAATCCTAGCTCTAAGCTTGCCCTTCCTCATGAATCTCATCACACCCTTTATGGCGACAATCACAAAAATACCCGATCACCCACCGTGATTTCCAAGGTCTAAACTCTCTAATCTGAATAGCTCTTGTACCGACTCTAGGTTGTACAAAGTCACTTCTAGATCATACAAACATTATCCATCGAATCACGCAACAAGTCGGTGCCCCACATCCTAACCTCAAAGGCATTAAACTACCCTGTTAGAGAACGACAACTCCTACCATACAATGCCTCAAATTGAGCCATTAGAATACTCGAATGGTAGCTATTATAATAATCAATTTCCTTTAAAGCTAAAAACAGGTCCTACTAACCTCCAAAAGTAATAACACATGTCTGAAGCATGTTCTCTAAGACCCGAATAGTCCTTTCAAACAGACCGTCACTCTGAGGATGAAAAGCTATACTGAACTCAACTTGGGTACCCAAATTCTCCAAATAGACCTCCAGAATTATTAACATAACTAAGTACTGTGATGTGAAATGATAGACACCAACACCCTATGTAAACATACAATCTTCTTAATGTAAATTCGAGCCAATCTCTCTAAATTGTAGGTCATCTGAACCAGTAGAAATTGAGTTAATCGATCCACGATCAACCAATTAAAATCAAAACTCCAAAAAGTACATGGAAAGCCTACCAAAAAGTCCATATCTATGCGCTCCCACTTCCACTCTGGAATGGGTAGCTGTTGGGTCAAACCACTTGACCTCTACTGCACGTACTTCACCAGCTAAAAGTTTAAGAACTTAGCCACTAATGTCGAAATGTCCCTCTCCATCCCACATCAAAAGTAGTGCTTCTTAAGATCACAGTACATCTTCTTAGAACTAGGATGGATATAATATTTAGATAAATAGGCCTCCTCAGAGATCAGCCTGGTCAAATTTCCAACTCTAGGAACACAAATATGACCCTCAATCATGAAAAGACCCTAAAGATTTTAGGTATCTTTCCTAGACTTGTTGCTAAGAATCCTATCATAGTTATGCGCTCCCACTTCCACTATGGAATGGGTACCTACTGGGTAAAACCACCTAGACTGTGGTGATCAGACTTCACCAGCTGATAGTTTAAGCACCTAGCCACAAATGTTGAAATATCCCTCTACATCTCATACCACAAGTAGTGCTTCCTCAGATCACGGTATATCTTCTTAGCACCAGGATGAATATAATATTTAGAAAAACTAGACTACTTAGAGATCAACCTGACCAAATTTCCAACTCTAGGAACACAAATATGACCCTCAATCATGAGAATACCCTCAGAATGTAGGTCTCTTTCCTTGCCTTGTTGCTAAGCATCCTATCTCGAAGAACCCTCAACCTCAAGTCCTCAAGTTGTTGTGCCCGTATCTACTCCATCATAGAATATCTAGCCTCTACACAAGCAAGCACTGTTTCGAGCTTAAAAATATCAAGTCGAATCATTCGGTTTGCTAATGACCTGATGTGTAAACACAAAAGTCATTCCTCCATAGCTAAGAAAACTAAAATCCCTATACTCGCCACCTTGCAGCTCAAGACATATGCTACCATAATAGCCTTGCTAGGGTGATAAATGATCAAAATATCATTGTCCTTCTGCAACTCCAGCCCCCTATGTTATCCAAGATTAAGGTCACTCTAGCTAAAAATGTACTAAAGCCAAAAGTGATCTGTTAATACCTCATAGTAAGTTCCATACAAGTAGTGTCTCTAAATCTTCAACATAAGCACTACTATCGCAAACTCCAAGTCACGAGTTGGATAGTTCTTCTCTTGATATTTCAATTGTCTCGAACCATATGCAATTACTCTACCTTATTGCATCAACACAAAATCTAGGGAAACAAAGGAAGCATCACAGTAAACTGTAAATCCATAGCCTTTAATTGGAAGAATCAGAATTGGCACTGAAGTCAACAGGGCCTTTAGTTTCAGAAAGCTTGTCTCAAACTCGTCAGACCACTGAAATGGACATTCTTATATGTGAACCTAGTCAAAGATGCAACAATAAAATAAAATCACTCCAAAAACCGTTTGTTGTAGCCTGATAATCTAATAAAACTAAAATTATTTAGTAGGGGAAGTAGGCCAAATATCAACCATGAACTGCCTCATTAATCAACAGATCGACCATAATCCAATCCTTTGACACAACGTGTCCCATGAATGCTACAGACTCATTCCAAAACTCATACTTAGTGAATTTGGCATAGTCCTGCTAATTTCGTAAGGTATGGAGTATAATCCTAGAATGATGGTCATGTTTTTACTTGTAACACCTTGTTATTTGAAAGAGTTAAATTTAGAAAGAACTAATTTGTAAAGAGCCAAATCTGAATTTTACAAGTTATGCTTAAGTTGTAAATTTTGGGTCAACTTCAAATGATCATAATATTCAGTATAGGAAGAGTAAGGTGGATCATAAGATATCAAATGAAAGGTATTTGAATCATCTTTCCAATGCCACCGAGTTTGCTAAATTTCGAGAGCATATGAGGGTGAATTTCCCGTTAAAATTTAGCCTGTCCAGTTAAGGGAAGTTACCCGAATTAGTTAGGGGTATTTTGGTATTTTCCTTACCCCATCAAATTAAAAGGAATTTAGTAAATATTTTTGGGTCAAATCTGATTTTGGTCAATTTTACAATCGTAATAAACGCTTAGGGTTTTGAGAAGAGTTCAAGAAGAAGGAAAGAGAAGAAAAGGAAGAATGATCAAGGTTTCTTGCGTATCGAAGATTTTTTTTTGCCAAATCGAGGTGTGTAAGTTTTTATAATGTTGGGTTCGTCCACCCACACGCCAATCATGATTTATATATTCGAATTCATCCATAAAGATTGATGAATTTAAGTTCTTGATAAGTATTCTTGAACTATTGATTTCGTTCTTGAATTAGGATAGGTTTGATGAGCTTTTGAGATGGACGTATGAGTTTGAGGCTTGTTTTTAGTAGATTCTCGAGTACTTGTATTGGGTAATAAGGAAAACCTGAGAAAAGAAATCGATTCTAGATGAATTAGTGTAAGAAAATGAGAAGAAAAATTCATCGGGAAGTTCTGGGGAGAGGCAAGGGCGGCACGCCCCCGATGCACCAGAAGGTTTGGGGTGGCGCACCTTCGATGCGCCAGTAAATGTTGGACGGCGCGCCCCCAATGCAGCAGAAGGTGTAGGTCAGCGCACCAGCTGTGCGCCAGAAACCAGTCTCTGAAGTTCAGGGGTTGGTCCTCCGCGCAAGCAGTGCGCCAGGGTTGCCTACCCCTACCCTTTTTCATTCGTTTTCTTAGTCTAAGTCCATTTAATGTGTACCTTTCCTACCTATCGATTTTTCCTACTAAAAGCTACATCTGATAATCAAGAGATCATTCATAATAAGAATCACAAACCTTGAATCCATAATTCAAATTCAAGGTAGAGTTAAGAGTTAAGTTTACAGAGTTTTCCGAGTCATTTTGAGAAGTATTTTACAATCTTTTAAACTTATTTTAAGCCTTGAGTACTTGAGTTAAGAAAGAGTAAATTTGAGCTTCATTTTTTTCAAAAATGAATATATGAAAACTAAGTATTCCCAAGAGAAATGTTTTTACGTTTAAGGAAAGAGGAAACACCGATTTCCAAAAAGAGTTCATGAAGAGTTTTGAGTACTATCTATTTTAAGAGAAACCTTTTGAGTAATAATATCAAAGTTGAGAAAGATGAAATTATTTTCTAAAATATATGAGCTAGGTTATATTTTTGGAGTAGTATTGAGCACCGATTTGGGGGAGAGTTCTAACAACTCACAACCCCATAAACTATGTAGCTAACGTGGGTAGAAAGGGTCATACTTCTTAGATGATTCTTTATTGGTTTTTAAGCATAGACTGGTGGATCCACTTAGTTGAAGAGTTCTATACCCCGGCAAGGTATATGACAGTTCTGTAAGCGTAGGCGAAACGTTGTATCATCACATAGCTCATTGTGATTGTTGTCGGTTAAAGAATCTCCCAAATAGAGTTTATTTTGTATTTTTACATACAATATATATATATATATATATATACATATTGTATTTTTGAATACATTGAGTTGTTATTTACTGTTTTAAATGCTTTATATAAACTGCACTTTTATGGTCGTTTAATATTGCATTGAGTTGAGTATCCATGAGTTGAGGTTGAGTTGAGTAGAGTCGAGGTGAGTATGTTTCATTTTTATCAGTTCAAGCTTGCAGGTTATGTTCAGTGTTTCCCTTACATGTTCATACATTTCATGTACTGACGTTATTTGGCTTGCATCAATTCATAATGCAGATACAGGTAACCAGGACCATCAACCAATACTTCGTTGATATAGTTGCAGTTCGAGAGTTATTTGGTGAGCCTCCTTGCTTCCGGAGGATCCCTCATTTATGTTTTATCATTTCATTTTTGTTATTAGGATGTCGTAGGTCTTGTCCCGACGCCCATATCAGTTAGTAGAGGCTTCATAGATAGATAAACGGTAATAGTTCATGAGTCTTTTTTATTTAAGTTAGTAATGTTCTAGACTTGAGTTGCCCTTAGGGCCAGTTGAATGCTTCTTTAAACATTTATGAGTTTATCATTTTGAGATAGTTGAGTAAACTTTATTTTTTAAGTTCTTTTATTATTGAGTCAGTCTTCCGCTAATTATTTAGCCAGGATAAGGGTTTGCATAGGGCCAATAATTCTTGAGTGCCGCTCATTCCCAGGGTGTAGGCTCGGGGCGTGACAAACTTGGTATCAAAGCATAGAGTTTAAGAGTCATCGGGTGTCGATGAAGCCATGTATGTAGATTCCTAGTAAACGTTGTGAAGCATGCCATATCTATAATTAGAAGCTACGACATTTAGGAACTATCTCACTTCTTTCATACTCTTTTTGTGTGATACAATTCATCTCTATAAAAGTTTCTTTCTAATTTGTGCTTGTGCATATCTTTCAGATCATGCCTCCACGAAGAGCTGTTCAAGGTCATCCTGCTAGGAGGAATGTTGATCCTCATGATCAAAGGGTCCCCAATGCAGCAGAAGTTCAACCCTAAGGAGAGGTCACTAATGATGAGTTCAGGGATTCTATCCGGATGTTGAGTCACGTGGTTACCAACCAAGCTCGGCAACATGGAGGGGATCGACAATGTAACATTCCGGATATTTGTAGACTAAACTAGAACCCAAACGAGAGGGTAAGAGTCAAGAAGGTGGGAAAGGGCCAAAGGGAGAGGACCAAAGCAATCCACTCTCCCCTAGACACTGCCCTAGTGACCACGACCACCACCACGGCTCGTGGTGCGGTCCGTGGTAGCCTAGGCAATGAGCTCCCCAAAAGTGCCCAAAATGGGCCCTCCTTCACGAGACACTTCACGGCTCATTGGGAAGGCTCGTGGAGGAGAGTTAGGGGTGTGAGGGTGGAAAGCAAGTGGCCTAGCCACTGCCTTAAGATCCACGAGAGGGACCATGACTCGTAGCTAGCTCCATGGCTCGTGGAGCCCTTCGTGGAGTTTCCTTGGGCGTGTGAGCTTAAGGCACAAGCTGCCTAGCTACTGCCCTAAGACCACGAGAGGGATCACGGCTCGTGGTCATGACTACGGTTCATGGGCCCCCTTGTGGCACCTGGCCAACTCACTTTAAGTGAGGTTTATTTTTGGTATTTCCTTTTTAAGCCCTATCAAAGTGAGGTCATTTTGTATTACTTTTATACAACCATATAAGGCATTTTAAGTTAAAATACACCCAATTACTTCATATTTTACAAATATCCAAAATCAAAACCCCAAAGTTCATCTTCTACAGAAAATTTCTCTCTCTATAACTCAAGGAAGAAGAAGAGTAAAAATTGGAGCTAGGGCTTGAAGAATCAATGCAATTTCACTCAATTTCTTTGAAGAATAATTACTAAGGTATGGTAATCCTTCATCCTTGGATAAATCCATCCTTAGATAATCCCTCCAAATTCAATTTCAAAACTAGTGATTTCCCCAAAATTTGTGTTTGACCACAATCTTGTGGGTTCTTTCCAAAAACTTTTTTAATGGTTGATTTATGATGGGTTATGATTCAATTGATGATTTATTGTAGATTTATGATGAATTCCCCCAAGAACCCATGAATTCCCCTATTTCCCTAATAGGATCTAAAAGTGTGGGTGAATTGTAGAAATAAGAGTATTATGAAATCATGCTTGTAGTAATAATAGTAATTGAATCATGTTAGCATTCATGTCTAATGTAGTTATTCTAGATATGTCAATTGAATGTGATCTATGGTCCTTGAAGGGAAAGGCATGAGAAGTATGTATGTTTATGAGGTTTATGTATATGCATTTAGATCACTTTGAGAGTAAAGTGAATATGATTATGACATAATTGTTGTGTTGATTGGATGATTATTTTCATGTACACACTCTTGGTTGGATATGATAAGATGTGAAAGGTTGTCACAAGTAGTGATTCTAAGGTTGGAAGACTAGTCTCACCTCTTGAATCTATGAGCTATATTATGAATTATGTTGGATTGAGTGTCAAGACACCCTTCCATGAATATGCACTTAAGTCAAGACTTAATATGTAATCTATGGGAATCAATTATTAGCACCGAGTGGATATGTATATGAGATGGGAGTTTATACGATAGTTGAGTCTGTCTTCCTGATGAAAGCTTCTACACTAGTTGAGTCCGGCTTTCCAAATGTGTTCCTTATACCTTAGTTGAGTCCGGGTTTCCAAAGTATGTATCTCATGAGATGGAAACCTTAAACCTTAGTTGAATCCGGGTTTCTAGAAGCAATATCCTTATCCCACAAACTATGTGCCCACATAGGTCTTTAGCTAGTGGATCCACCTAATCTAAGAGTATAGTTCTACCTTAGGAAGTAAGAAAACCCCTTTTCGGTGTGGGGTAGACACCAGATTCCATGTTTAGCTTAGATGGTCTATGTCGGTTAAGGCTAATCCCACTATGATAGTATGAACAAAAATATGAATTATGAACTATAGTTACTCAAGAAGCTTTCCTTAGTGTGGGTAGGATTATAAGATCTTATTCATGCATTGCACAAGGATGCTTTGAGGGTATTTATGGTATGTTTCCATTATGATAGGATAGTCTACATGTTGAATATGCTTATGTCACATTCTTTTACACTAATCTTCATGATGAATCTTAAACTTCGTAAAGTGCATGGTTTTCAACTAAAAATGTCCTTTTTAGCATATTTTCAAGGTTTTTATGGATGACTATCATACTTCGTGCATTTTTGTACTAACCCATATTTCTTCTACATTTTCTTTAAGTGTAGGTTCCGGTTCTTGAGGTGATCTCCTTCTTGGTCAAAGCTTGGATTGACTATTCACCTTGCTTATTGGTGAGTCCTCATGGTTCGAGGACGAATGATGATTTTCTAGTTTCGTTTCTCGTACTTTCATTTGAGAACTATGTTGTAAGGGTTGTGACCCTATTTGATACTTTGATTATAATAGATGGCTAATTGAGACAAGTCTAGACTTCCTCTTGCTTTTATGAAAAACATTTTAAGACTCGAAATGTGTTTTTAATTGTTATTGTTCTTTACTTATGTTATGATATGCTAAGTGACTTACATGGTGCCTTTCGGGGTGCTATATGCCATGTTACGTCTAGGAGGTACCCTTGGGTCGTGATAAAGTTGGTAATCAGAGCAAAATGTTTTGATTGATTCTAGGATGATGTCTCATAAGCCATGTCTAGTAGAGTCTTGTTCATGAATGTGACGCGCCCCACATTTATGAGTGAGAGTCTATAAGATGTTTAGAAATTTTCACTTCTTTCATTACTCTTAAGTCGTGCCTTAGAGTTTAGCTCTATAAAAGTCCCTCTCTTAATCCTTCTCTTGTGTCTTCAAGAAATGAATACAGGAAGGGCTAACGTAAGAAGGTTGGAAGAGGAGAATGTGAATCAAGGAGCTCCTCATAAAGGTAATCAAGCTCCTCTAGTTAACCAAGCTTCGATTGATCCCATGATGGAAAATGTGACCCATGCGGAGTTTAGGTCTACTATCCAATTGTTGGCTCAAGTTGTGACAACTCAAGCCAATAGAGAGGTGATTGCTCCTATGACCACTAATGTGAATTCCGCGGCTTTTAGATTGAGGTATTTTGCTAGAATGAACCCTCATGTGTTTCTTGGTTCCAAAGTGGGAGAGGATCCTCAAGAGTTTCATGAAGAGGTTTATAAGATAGCTGATGCCATGGGGGTGATTTCGGTAGAGAAAGCGGAGTTAGCCACCTACCAATTGAAAAGTGTGGCTCAAGTATGGTATACTCAATGGAAGAACAATAGGCCGGTAGGAGCGGGCCCAATAGATTGGAAAGTGTTCAAATCGGTGTTCCTTAATAGGCTCTTTCACTGAGTGTTGAGGAAAGCTAAGGTGGAAGAATTTGTAACCTTCGTCAAAGAGGTATAAGTGTTTAAGAATATTCTCTAAAGTTTACCCAATTGTCCAAGTATGCTCCGGCTTTGGTGGCGGACTCAAGGGACATGATGAGTAGGTATTTGACGGGTATGTCTAGATTGGTGAGAAAGGAATGTCGTTTGGAAATACTTCATGATAATATGGGTATCTCACGTCTCATGGTGTATGCTCAACAAATGGAGGAAGAGAAACTCCAAAACAAGAATAGGGAGGTGAAAAGAACTAGAACCGTTGATGGGAATTTCTCCAATACTAGGTCCAATGGACATGGTCGAACAAGGTTCAAACAAAGGTTCTCCAACCAAGGATCCTCTAGTGCTCCCCCAAGGGTCAACAATGATAGGTTGTCTAACCCTAAACCTCAAGGAGGTAATAGTGGTGATTCTTATGTTGCTAAGGCCTAATTGTGCAAAATGTGGTAGAAAACATGACGAAAAATGCTTAGTTGGCTGGAATGGGTGCTATGGTTGTGGGAAGAGTGACCACAAAATTATATATTGTCCTATGCTCAAGGTTAAAGAAAGGGAAGATAAACAAGCTCCTCCAAGAGGTTCCAACTCCAATGCTCAAAAGCAAAACCACTTAAATGCTCTTCAATCCCGAGGTGACCAAGAGAGCTCCCCGGATATGGTGACCGGTATGTTAAAAGTCTTTTCTATTTATGTATATGCCTTGTTAGACCCCGGTGCCACTTTTTCCTTTGTTACACATTTTGTGGCCATGAAGTTTGAAATATTCCCCGAAGTGTTAGTAGAACCTTTTTCGATCTCTACCCCGGTTGGTGACTCGGTGGTGGCTAAAAGAGTCTATAGAAGTTGTCCCATTTCTTTGTCCCATAAAGTTACCTTGAGGGATTTGGTAGAGTTAGACATGTTAGAATTTGATGTGATTTTGGGTATGGATTGGTTGCATGCATGTTATGCCTCTATAGATTGTAGGTTTCGGGTAGTTAAATTTTAATTTCCAAATGATCCTATTTTAGAGTGGAAGGGGGGAAATTCTATTCCTAGAGGTCAATTTGTTTCTTGCCTTAAAGCTAGGAAAATGATCTCCAAAGTGTGTATCTACCATCTTGTTAGGGGGATGGATGTTGAGTCCGAAAGCCCTTCTCTAAAGTTGGTTCCGGTAGTGAATGAGTTTCCAGAAGTTTTCTCCGATGATTTGCCCGGTATTCCTCACGAGCGGGAAATAGATTTTGGCATTGATCTTTTACTGGATACACAAACTATCTCTATTCCTCCTTATATAATGGCTCCGTCCGAGTTGAAAGTGTTGAAGGAGCAATTAGAGGATTTTCTAGATAAAGGTTTTATTCATTCGAGTATCTCTCCATGGGGTGCTCCAGTGTTGTTTCTTAGAAAGAAGGACGGGTCTCTTAGAATGTGTATTGACTATCGTCAATTGAACAAAGTGACCATCAAGAATAAATATCCCTTTTTGAGAATCGATGACTTGTTTGATCAACTTCAAGGGGCTAGCTATTTCTCCAAAATTGATCTTCGTTCGGGTTATCACCAACTAAGGGTGAGAAGGGTTGATATTCCCAGGACGACCTTCAGTACCTGGTATGTTCACTATGAATTTGTGGTTATGTCATTTTGGTTGACAAATGCCCCGGCGGCATTTATGGATTTGATGAATAGGGTGTTTAGGCAATACCTTGATGTGTTTGTGATCATGTTTATTGATGATATCCTGATCTACTCAAGGAGTGAGAATAAACATGTGGACCATTTGATAATTGTTTTGCAAGTTCTTAAGGACCAAATACTTTTAGCAAAGTATAGCAAATATGTATTTTGGTTAAGGTATGTAGCTTTCCTTGGTCATTATTGTGTCAAGTGAGGGTATTGAGGTAGATCATAAGAAGACGGATGTTGTCAAGAGTTGGCCTAGACCTCTAACTCCTTACGACATTAGAAGCTTTTTGGGTTTGGCCGGTTACTATAGGAGGTTTGTTGATGGGTTTTCCTCCATTGCTTCTTCGTTGATGACTTTAACTCAAAATAAAGCTAAGTTTGAGTGGTTGGAGGCTTCTGAGAAAAGCTTCAAAGAGTTGAAAGATAGAATTACTTCCGCTCTAGTGTTGACCTTACCGGAGGAAAGATATGGGTTTGTGGTATATTGTGACGCCTTTAGAGTGGGATTGGGATGTGTGTTCATGCAACATGGTAAGGTGATTGCCTATGCTTCAAGACAACGTAAAGTGCATGCGAAGAATTATCCGATCCGTGATCTTGAATTAGCGACGGTTTTGTTTGCTTTGAAAATATGGAGACATTACTTGTATGGGGTCTATGTGGATGTTTTCACCGGTCGCAAGAGTCTTTAATATGTGTTTAGTCAAAAAGACTTGAATCTACAACAAAGAAGGTGGTTAGAACTTTTGAAAGATTATGACACGAGTGTCCTTTACCACCCGGCAAAGCTAATGTTGTAGCGGATGCACTTAGTAGATTGTCCATGGGTAGTATGGCTCATATAGAAGATGAAAAGAAAGAGTTAGTCCGTGATGTGCATAGATTGACCCGGCTAGGTGTCCAACTAGTGAATTCCACCAAGGGTGGATTCATGGTTCATAATGGCTCCAAATCGTCCTTTGTGGTGGATGTGAAGTCTAAACAAGATCTTGATACTTTATTGGTGGAGTTGAAAAAGTCGGTACTCAAGAAGTCTGTTGAGGCTTTCTCCCAAGGGGAAGATGGGGTACTTAGGTCCCAAGGTCGATTATGTGTTCCGGATGTTGATGGTTTGAGAAAGCAAATTTTAGAGGAGGCTCATAGTTCTCGGTAATATATATGCATCCAGGAGCCCCCAAGATGTACTGTGATCTATGGGAAGTTTATTGGTGGAACCATATGAAAAAGGATATTGCGGTATTTGTAGCCAAATGTCCCAATTGTCAACAAGTTAAAGTTGAGCATCAAAGGCCGAGAGGCTTTTTGCAAGATATACCAATCCCACTTGAAAGTGGGAAGATGTGAATATGGATTTTGTTGTGGGCTTGCATCGTACCCGAAGGCAACATGATTCCATTTGGGTCTTTATAGATAGGATGACAAAATCAACCCATTTTATTACCGTCAAGGTTTCTCATTCCGTGGAAGACTATGCCAACTTGTAGATAAGGGAGATAGTGAAGTTACATGGAGTTCCTTTATCCATCACTTTGGATCGAGGTACTCAATTTACTTCACACTTTTGGAAGTCATTCCAAAAAGGGCTTGGTACTAAGGTCAAGCTTAGCAGGGATTTTCATCCCCAAAAGGATGGTCAAGCTGAACGCACTATTCAGACCTTAGAGGACATGTTGAGGGCATGTGCGATATATTTTAAAGGTAATTGGGATGACCACTTACCATTGATAGAGTTTACCTACAATAATAGTTATCATTCTAGTATTGGTATGGCTCCCTTTTAAGCCTTGTATGGTAGGAGATGTAGGTCTCCGGTTGGTTGGTTTGAGGTAGGTGAAATTGCTCTTATTTGTCCCTAATTGGTTTATGATGCTATTGAGAAGGTTCGACTCATTAGAGAGAGGTTGAGAATGGCTCAAAGTAGACAAAAATCTTATGTCGATGTGAGAGGAAGGGATCTAGAATTTTAAGTTAATGATTGGGTCTATTTGAAAACCTCACCCATGAAGGGTGTGATGAGGTTTGGCAAGAAAGGGAAACTTAATCCCCGGTATGTAGGCCCATATCAAATTTTGAAGCGTATTAGGAAAGTTTCCTATGAGTTGGATTTGCCAAATGAGTTAGCCCCGGTTCATCCGGTATTTCATGTCTCCATGCTTAAAAAGTGTATTGAGGATCCGGTATCCATTATTCCCTTAGAAGGGTTGGGAGTTGATGAAAGCCTTTCCAATGAAGAGGTTCCATGAGAAATCCTAGATCGGCAAGTCAAGATATTGAGAAACAAGAAAGTAGTTTATGTGAAGGTTTTATGGAGAAATCATTTAGTTGAGGGTGCTACTTGGGAGGCTGAGGCCGATATGAACTCCCGATATCTTCATCTCTTTATTTCTACTCCTATTCAAGCATGAGGTAAATAGTCGCTCTTGAGTTTTAGTGTTTTGGAAGTCATGTGTGTTATATGAGCTTTTCCATGATTTCCTTAAATTATGCATGTTCTTGATGAAATTCATGTTTAGTGAGAAAATGAGTTTTCATGATTTATGCTCCTCATGTTGTTGTGCATTTAGTATGAGTTGCCTATTTGACTTCATGAGATGTATTGATGAACATGCTTTAGTATGCTTTTGAGAGTAATTTCATATTGGCTCCATGATGTTGTGTTGAGCATTAATTTTGTTTGAGAAGGTAGTTCCTCCTATGAATATGAGAAATATTGAGTTTCATGCTTATTGGGTTGTTAGATGTAGTTCCTAATCCTTTGTATTGCATTTACTATGATTTGAGAAAGAGTTGATGTTTCCTCCTTAGAATTGTGCATTATTTTGATGTTTCATGCATAATGAGGTGCTAGTCTTGAGTCTTTAATTTCGTAAGGTGTCTAGATCGTCATTCGAGGATGATTGTTCCCAAGGGGGAGATACTGTAACATTCCAAAAATTTGTAGACTAAACTATAACTAAAATGAGAGGGTAAGATCAAGGAGGTGGGCAAGGTCCAAAGGGAGAAGACCAAAGCAGCCCACTCTCCTCTAGGCACTGCCCTAGTGACCAAGACCACCACCACGGCTCGTGGTGGGGACCACAGCTCGTGGTGTGTTCCGTGGTAGCCTAGGCAGTGAGCTCCCCAAAAGTGCCCAAAATGGGCCCTCCTTCATGAGCCACTTCACGGCTCGTGGTGAAGACCACGGCTCGTGGAAATGCTCGTGGAGGAGATTTAGGGGTGTGAGGGTGGCAAGCAAGTCGCCTAGACACTGTCTCAAGGTCCACGAGAGGGACCACTGCTCGTGGCTAGCTCCACGGCTCGTGGAGCACTTCGTGGAGTTGCCTTGGGCGTGTGAGATTAAGGCACAAGCTGCCTAGCTACTACCCCAAGACCACGAGAGGGACCATGGATCGTGGTCATGACCATGGCTCGTGCGTCCCCTCATGGCACATGGGCAACTCACTTTAAGTGAGGGTTATTTTTGGTATTTCCTTTTTAAGCCCTATCAAAGTGAGGTCATTTTGTATTATTTTTATACAACCATATAAGGCATTTTAAGTAAAAATACACCCAATTACTTCATATTTTCCAAACACCCAAAATCAAAACCCCAAAGTTTATCTTTTACACAAAATTTCTCTCTCTAGAACTCAAGGAAGAAAAAGAGTAAAAATTGGAGCTAGGGCTTGAAGAATCAAGGCTATTTCACTCAATTTCTTTGAAGAATCATTACTAAGGTATGGTAGTCCTTCATCCTTGGATAATCTCCATCCAAGGAGTCCCTCCAAATTCAATTTCAAAACTAGTGATTTCCCCAAAGTTAGTGTTTGACCTCAATCTTGTTGGTTCTTTCCAAAATCGTTTTTAATGATTGATTTATGATGGATTATGATTGAATTGATGAGTTATGATTAATTCCCCCAAGAACCCATGAATTCCCTTATTTCCCAAATTGGATCTAAAAGTGTGGGTGAAATTGTTGAAAGAAGAGTATTATGAAATCATGCTTGTAGTAATAATAGTAATTGAATCATGTTATCATTCATGTATAATGTAGTAATTCTAGATATGTTGATTGAATGTGATCTATGGTCCTTGAAGGGCAAAGCATGAGAAGTATGTATGTTTCTGATGCTTATATATATGCATTTAGATCACTTTGAGAGTAAAGTGAATATGATTATGACCTAATTTTTGTGTTGATTCGATCATTATTCTCATGTACACACTCTTAATTGGATATGATATTATATGAAAGGTTTGTCACATGTAGTGATTCTAAGGTTGGAAGACTAGTCTCACCTCTTGAATCTATAAGCTATAGTATGAATTATGTTGGATTGAGTGTGAAGACACCCTTCCATGAATATGCACTTAAGTCAAGACTTAATATGTAATCTATGGGAATCAATTATTATCACCGAGTGGATATGTATATGAGATGGGAGCTTATACGATTGTTGAGTCCGGTTTCCCACTGAAAGCTTCTACACTAGTGAGTCTGGCTTTCCAAATGGGTTACTTATACCTTAGTTGAGTCTGGGTTCCCAAAGTATGTATCTCATGAGATGGAAACCTTATACCCGAGTTGATTTTGGGTTTCTAGAAGCAATCTCCTTATCCCATAAACTATGTGCCCACATAGGTTTTTAGTTAGTGGATCCACCTAAGCTAAGATATAGTTCTACCTTAGGCAAGTAGGCCAACCCCTATTTGGTGTGGGGTAGACACCAGATTCCATGTTTAGCTCACATGGTCTATATCAGTTAAGGCTAATCCCACGATGATACTATGAACAAGAATATGAATTATGAATTATAGTTACTCAAGAAACTTTCCTTAGTATGGGTAGGATTATGGGATCTGATTCATGCATTGCACAAGGTATTTTGAGGGTATTTATAGTATGTTTCCATTATGATATGATAGTCTACATGTTGAATATGCTTATGTCACATGGATTGACTATTCTTCTTGCTTATTAGTGAGTCCTTATGGTTTGAGGACGGATGGTGATTTTCTAGTTTCTTTTCTCGTACTTTCATTTGAGAACTATGTTGTAAGGGTTGTGACCCTATTTGATATTTCGATTGTAAGAGATGGCTAATTGAGACAAGTCTAGACTTCTGTTTGCTTTTATGAAAAAATATTTAGACTCGAAATGTGTTTTTACTCATTATTGTTCTTTACTTGTGTTATGATATGCTAAGTGGCTTACATGGTGCCTTTCGGGGTCCTATGTGCCATGTTATGTCTAGGGGTACCCTTGGGTCGTGACAGACATGATGTGGCGGATAGATCCAAGATCCGTGAGTTCTTAAGGATGAATCCTCCAAACTTCACCGGTTCACGTGTCACTGAGGATCCAAAAAAATTTATGGAAAAGTTGCAAAAAGTTTTTGAGGTTATGCATGTAGCTGATATTAAGTGAGTAAAACTAGTTGCATACCAACTTAAGGGTGTTGCTTGAATCTGGTTTGACCAATGGAAGAAGAGTAGAGCCGAGGAAGCACCAATTGTGAGTTGGGCTGTGTTTGAAGGTGCCTTCATGGGGCGTTTCTTTTCCCGTAAGCTAAGAGAGGCAAAGGTAAGGAAATTCCTCATTCTTAAGCACGAATCTATGAGTGTTCATCAATACAACATGAATTTAACTCAACTTTCCCCTTATGTTGTGGAGATGGTTGTTGAAATGAGGAGCATGATGAGTTTGTTTGTTTCTGGATTGTCTCATTTGTCAAGCAATTATGGTAGGGCTGCGATGTTGATAGGGGACATGGACATAGAAAGGCTAATGATCTATGTGCAACAGGTTGAAGAAGATAAGCTAAGAGGTAGAGAAGAGTTCTGGAACAAGAAGGCTAAGACAACATCAAATGAGTCCGGGAAGCAGAAATGTAATACTGACCGGTCATCCTTTCAATACCAGCCAAATGGACCTACTCCATCATCTGCTAGTGCACCTACACAAAGGAATAGAGGTGAATTAAAGAATCAGAATTATCAGAACATCAGAGCTAGACCTGCACAGTCTCAAGGTAGGGTGGAACAAGTAGGTAATAAGACACCTGTATGTGCTAAGTGTTGTAGGAACCACTCAGTAGTGTGTCATGATAGCTCCACTGGTTGTTTCAATTGTTGTCAGAACGGTCACTTCATGAGAAGGTCCCCTAAGAACATGCAGGGAAATGGTAATGGGGCAATAGAGCCAAATCTTCTTCAGTGGATCCGCTAGCCAGAGACCTAGAGAAACTACTTAAAGGACATACAGAGAAGCAAACCGTAGTGTATGGTATCACCAATCATCAAGAGCAAGAGAATTCACCATATGTTGTCACTAGTATGACCAAAGTGTTTTCTTTTGATGTATATGCTTTGCCAGATCCAAGTGTGAGTCTCTCTTTTGTGACTCCATATATAGCTGTGAGGTTCGATATTATTCCCGAACAACTTCTTGAGCCCTTCAGTGTTTCGACACTTGTTGGTGAGTCTATTCTAGTAAAAATAGTTTATCGTGACTGTACTATTTCCGTCAATCACAAGAACGCAATAGCTGACTTAGTTGAGTTAGACATGGTAGATTTTGATGTTATTCTAGGTATGGACTGGCTTCATGCCTATTATGCCTCAGTTGATTATAAAACTCAAGTAGTTAAGTTCCAATTTCCTAATGAGCTAGTTTTAAAGTGGAGGAGTAGTTCAGCATTGCCTAAGGGTCGTTTTATTTCGTACCTTAAGGCGAGAAAGTTAGTTTCCAAGGGGTGCATCTATCACTTAGTCCGAGCTAATGACTCTAGTGTTGAGACACCAACTATTCAGTCAGTTCCAGTTGTGAGTGAGTTTCTAGAGGTCTTTCTAAATGATCTTCTCGGAGTCCCTCCTTATAGAGAAATAGACTTTGGTATAGATATTCTTCCTGACACTCTTCCTATCTCTATTTCGTTATATATAATGGTTCCAGCTGTGTTAAAAGAGTTATAAGAGCAGTTGAAAGACCTTCTTGATAATGGTTTCATTCGACCAAGTGTCTCACCTTTGGGCTCTCCGATCTTGATTGTGAGGAAGAAAGATGGTTCTCTTAGAATGTGTATATATTGCCGTCAGTTGAACAAGGCAACTATTAACAATAAGTATCCTCTTCTGAAAATTGATGATCTATTCGATCAATTTTAGGGGTGCCACCTATTTTTCTAAGATAAATCTCAGATCATGCTATCATCAGTTCAGAGTAAGAGAAAGTTATATTCCCAAGATTGCTTTCAGGACCCGCTATGGTCATTATCACTCCCCGAGGCTACCCCTGAGACGTGAACACGAGACCTAGGATCATGAGCGACCCTAAGTTAACCCTGCTGGCATATCATAAGCATACTTAAAGATTTACTGAACATAGAAATACTGTGCAAAATCTTAAACATGACATAAAATTAAATGATGGGGAA
The DNA here is from genome assembly GCA_029582445.1 of Solanum paucissectum. Lineage (NCBI taxonomy): Eukaryota > Viridiplantae > Streptophyta > Magnoliopsida > Solanales > Solanaceae > Solanum > Solanum paucissectum. The sequence goes on along the minus strand of JAJONZ010012311.1, from coordinate 36,973 downwards.
TACCCATTCTAAGTCTGAATATATAAAATGAGAGTTCAATAACAACTGAAAGATCAAACCCAAAACGAAAACTTAATCTAACTATGTCCGAATGAAAGCCTCTAACTGAGTAGAGATGCTGGGACATACCCCCAGCTAACTCTAGCAAAACTGAAACTAAAACAAGAATGACTGAATAAAATACATGTCAATCGTCCTCGAAGAATGAGGACTGACTAATGATACTTCTGAACTGGAGATCGGGAACCGATCTATGCGTGATATGTATGTTGATGACCTCAACCTACATCACAAGAAGATGTAGTGCAGAGTATACGTTAGTACTTGAAAGGTACTGAGCTTGCATGATAGGATAAAGCTGAACAATATAAACATAACTGAACAAAGCAAAAAGGGCAATGACATAATCTGAACTGAATGCTAATACTGAAATATACTTAATACTGAACTAACTAAATGCAATGATCAAGTACATGACATACTAGGAATGAATACTAAACTATAACTAATAACCTGGTCAATGCACTAAAATCTGACTGTGGGAGCTATAATTAATCGACATAATACCACGAGAGCTATCCGAGGAGTCCGATGTATCGCCCCATTGAGATGACTCAATATACATTGCCAAGGGATAAAGGAATGACTGGCATAATCACTAAAAATATTGCCCACAGAGGGGACTTATCCTACGGGGGAACGTAGTTCTGGGACTATGAGGGTAACTATCCCTTAGTCTACTCGATATTAAGCCTACTCCTAACTGATTATGTAAGTAACACATTATAATTTACTTCTGTAATATTGAATAGCTCAAAATACTGACATGCTTACTGAAAATACAACATTACTATACTAATAATGAAACATTCTTAACTGAGGCATGCATATCTAAATAAACTGGCCTAGTAAGTGTAATTCATGAACTAAACAAATATACACAACAAGGGTTCTTAGTTTTATGCAAGAAGCTAAGCAATAATTCCTCAAAAATGTGATAATCTATTTTGGATTAGTCTAACAGCTGAACCACAACAATAATATGAAGTTCTAGAAACCTTATGTCTAAACATGATAGAGAGAATCAAGAACCTGACTGAATTCTAGGGACCTAGTGAATGAAAGGAATCCACTAGTGAAATCCCACATACCCGGTGATGAATTTCATGAAGAAATCCTTCGATTTTAGGGCTGGAACTGGAGGAAACCTTGTTGCGTTCTTGGAGAGGGTTGGTTGACTCTTTCTCCTTTTTCTCGCTCAACTTGATGAATTTTTGGAGAATGAGTTTACTAGGGTAAGTTCTAATTAAGTTACTAGACGTAGTTTAGGGGTTAAACGATGTAGTTTTAGGGGTCCAACACATAGGGAAAATACCAAACAACCCCTGACTTAAAAGCTATCAGGGCCAATCGATGGTCCGTGGACTGACCCACGGTGTGTCCTGTCAACCATCATTATCTTTCAGAGAAGGGGGTTCTGAGGGTCTGAACAATGGACCTGGGACCACAGACTATGGTCCCACCTACGGTTCGTAGGTCCTTGCGTTGTCCTGGACTTAACTAAATTTTATGGGTTTCTGAGAGAGGGGCTGCATGGCCATCTACGGACCCCACCTACGGTCCGTGGGTGGTGCCTGTCGGTGGCACCTACAACATCTGGAATCTACATTATGGTCTATCTAGGATACATGGTGTTACAATCATTATGAGTTTCTAGTCATGTCATTTGGTTTGACTAATGCTCCTGCAGCATTCATAGACTTTATAAACAGAGTGTTTACGCCTTATCTTGATATGTTTGTTATCGTATTCATTGATGACGTTCTGATTTATTCGAGGAATGAGGAACATCATGCTAGTCATCTAAGAGTGGTTCTTCAAACTCTCAAGGATAGAGAGTTGTATGCTAAATTCTCTAAGTGTGAATTTACTGCTTGAGTCTGTGGCATTCTTAGGCCACATTGTTTCAGGTGATGGGCTTCGAGTTAACACTCAGAAGATTGAGGAAGTGCAGAGCTGGCCTAGACCCTCATCTCCAACTGATATTAGGAGTGTCTTGGGATTCACAAGTTATTATAGAAGGTTGTCGAGGGGTTCTCATCTATTTCATCCCCTTTGCCAAGTTTTAATCAGATGACATCAATGCTTGAATGGTCTGAAGGTTGTGAGAAAAGCTTTCAGGAATTAAAATCTGGTTTGACTACTGCCCCAGTATTGACATTACCGGAGAGTACACAAGGCTTTGTTGTGTATTGTGATGCATCAAATGTTGGACTGGGTTTTGTATTGATGCAAAATGGCAAAGTTATAGCTTATGCCTCTAGACAGCTTAAGATTCACATGAAGAATTACCCAACCCATTATCTATAGTTGGCTGCTCTAGTGTTTTCTTTGAAAGTATTCTGTCACTTACTCTATGGTTTTTGATGTTGATGTGTTCACCGATCACAAGAGTACTCTTAAGTATGTATTTAGTCAGAAAGAGCTTAATCTCAGACATAGGAGCTGGTTGGAGTTACTCAAGGATTATTCTATGAGTATTCTCTATCACCCAAGTAAGGCTAATGTTGTGTCTGATGCTTTGAGCAGGTTGTTTATGGGTAGTACTTCCTATGTGGAGGAAGACAAGAAAGAGTTAGCAAAATATTTGCACAGACTTATACAATTGGTAGTTTAGTTAATGGATTCCAATGAAGGTGGAGTGGTGGTGATGAATGAGGCTGAATCGTCACTAGTGTCCGAAGTGAAAGAGAATCAAGACCAAGATCCTATTTTGCTTGAATTGAAGGCAAATGTTCATAAGTAAAAAGTGATGGATTTTGAACAAGGGGGAGATGGTGTATTGAGGTATCAAGGTAGTTTGTGTGTACTAAGAGTGGATATACTTCAAGAGAGGATCATGGAGGAAGCTCATAGCTCCAGATATTCTATTCATTCGGGTTCCACAAAAAATGTATCGTGACTTGAGAGAAGTCTATTGGTGGAGTAGTATGAAGAGGTGTATTGCAGAGTTCATTGCTAAGTGTCTGAATTGCCAACAAGTCAAGATAGAGCACCAAAGGCCCGTGGTATGGCTCAGAACATAGAACTTTCGGAATGGAAGTAAGAGATGATCAATAAGGATTTTATTACTGGTTGACCATGGTCTCGCAAGAATCATGATTCAATTGGGTGATTGTAGAGGACAATGCTAAGTTATATATTCAAGAGGTAGTCAAACTTCATGGAGTTCCGGTGTCCATCATTTCAGATAGAGGTGCGCAATTCACCGCATAATTTTGGAAGGCTTTCTAGAAAGGTTTGGGTTCGAAGGTGAACCTTAGTACTGCTTTCATCCTCAGACTGATGGCCAAGCAGAGTGTACAATTCAGACTTTATAGGATATGTTCAGGGCGTGTGTGATCGATTTCAAGAGAAATTGGGATGATCACTTACCTCTCTTTGAATTTTCTTATAACAACATTTATCACTCTAGCATCCAAATGGCTCCCTATGAGGCTTTTTATAGGGTAATATGTACATCTCCTATTGGATGGTTGGAGGTTGGTGAAGCTGGGTTGATAGGACCATACTTGATTCATCAAGATATGGAGAAAGTGAAAACTATTCAAGAAAGGTTTAAAATAGTGCAGACTCGTCAGAAATCCTATACAAATGTTAGGAAAAGAGACTTAGACTTTGAGGTGGACGGTTGGGTTTATTTGAAGCTTTCGCTCATGAAGGGTGTAATGAGGTTTCGAAAGAATGGGAAGCTTAGTCCCCGGTATATTGGTCCTTACATGATATCCAAGAGGATTGACAATATAGCCTATGAGTTGGAGCTACCGTCAAAGTTAGCAGCAGTCCATCCGGTGTTTCACATTTCAATGTTGAAGAAGTGTATGTGCGATCCTTCCCTTATTATACCGAATGAGGATATTGGTATTAAGGATATCTTATCGTATTAGGAGATTCCCATTCAGATTCTAGATCGTCAGGTTTGCAAGTTGAGAACCAATGAGGTAGCATCAGTTAAGGTCTTATGGAGGAATCAGTTTGTCAAGGATGCTACTTGGGAGGCTGAGGACGATATGAAGAAGAGATACCCACATCTCTTTGAGTTCGGAGAAATTTCAAATCAAGGTACTATTCCTTTTCTTGGTATTTTCTTTTAGTTAAAATGTTGTGTTACTTTGCCTATCGAGTGTTTGAGTTGGATGTTAGATGTTACCACCCTTAGTATACTTAGAGTAATCTCATTTGAGGATGAATGTTACCAAGGGGGATATATTTTCACATCTCGGTATTTTAAAGAGCTAAATTTAAAAAGAACAAATTTGGAAAGAGCCAAATCTAAAATTTTACTAGTTATGCTTAAGTTGTGAATTTTGGGTCAACTTCAAATGACCATAACTTTCAGTACAAGATGATTTAAGTGGCCCATCATATATCAAATGAGACTTCTTTAAATCTGCTTTCCAACACCACCGAGTTTGCTAAATTTCGAGCTAGAATGAGGAAGATATGTTTTTTTGAAGACAACCTGTCTAGGTAAGGAAAGTTACCCACATTAGTGAGGGGTATTTTAGTCTTTTCCTTACCCCATGATATTAAAATGAATTTATTAAATATTTTGGGGTCAAATCTGATTTGGGTCAGTTTTACAATCCTAATTTACGATTAGGGTTTTGAGAGAAGCTCAAGAAGAGAGAAATAGGAGAAAATGAAGAACAATCAAGGTTTCTTGTGAATAGAGGATTTGTTTTGCCAAATTGAGGTATGTAAGTTTTTATAGTGTTGGGTTCGTCCACCCACACACCAATCATGCTTTATATATTCGAATTCTCCCATAAACATTGATGAATTTAAGTTCTTGATAAGTATTCTTAAAGTATTGCTTTCCTTCTTGAATTAGGATGGGTTTGATGAGTATTTGAGATAAACGTATGAGTTTGAGGGTTGTTTTTTTGTAGATTCTCGTGTACTTATATCGAGTAATTTAATCTAAAGAAAACTTGAGAAAATAAATCGATTCTAGATGAATTAGGGTCAGAAAACGAGAAGAAAAATTAGTCTGGAAGTTCTGAGGAGAGGATGGGGCGGCGCGCCGTAGATGCGCCAGAAGGTCACAGGCGGCGCGCCCTTGATGCACCAGAAGGTCTAGGGCGGTGCACCCCCAATGCGGCAGAAGGTCTAGGGAGGCGCGCCAGTAGTGCGCCAGAAACCAATCTCTAAAGTTCAAGGGCAGGTGCCCCGCGCCAGTAGTGCGCCAAGGTCTCCTGCCCCCACCCTTTTTCCGTCGTTCACTCCGTCTAACTCCTTTTAAAGTGTACCTTTACCTCTTATCTATCATGACCCAGGGATACCCCCAAAGGTGTAACATGGTGCATAGTACCCCGAAGGACTCCATTCAAGCCACTTAGCTCTCATAACATAAGAAATAAAACTATAAGAGTAAAATAGTCAAGTACAAAGTCTAATACACATGTCTCATTATAGCCATCTAATACAATAGAATGAAATTGTTCCTAGCCTATACATCATGTCCAAAAGAGAAATACATGAAAGAACTAAAACAACAAAGTCCATCCCTAAAGCATGAGGACTTACCAAAGCTCGGGAATCAATCCTATCACCCATTAGCTACAAAACTGAGCACCATGAATAACGGACCCTACATTTGGGAAAAATGTAGGCAAGAGTATGCTTTAGTACAAAACAATGTACCAAGTATGATAGCCATGCATAAAACATTTAAAAACATGCTAAAAGGGACATTTCATTTCATGACATGCAATTGACCAAATTAAACATCATAAGTCATAACTACTCATAAATCATGGTCAAGGCAAGACTTCTTCTTTAAAAGCTTTGAACTCATATGCGATACTTCTTGAAGTAACCTTAGTTTATTATTACTTGTGGGGAAATTAGCCTTAACCGACATGAGACCATGTGAGCTATAACATGATCCCCTTATGTCTCCCACACGAAAAAGGCTTGTTCTACTTACCGAAGGTAGAAACTCAACTTCTAGTTTAAGTGGATCCACTAGCTAATCAACTATGTGGGCACATAGTTATGGGATAAGGAGATTGCTACTAGAAAACCCATACTCTACTACGAGAGGGCTTCCATCACATGAGATTACTTTGGAAACTCGGACTTTACTACGTGAGAGCTTCCATCTCATTTTCAATATCCACTCGGTGCTAAAGCATAAATTCCCACGGAATAGTTATTTCTTAATTGACTTCATTACTAATGAAAAGGTGCCTTTGGACAACCAATTCAAGCTAGTTTCATTCAGATAGCTCCTTGTCTTTGATTCAATTAGGTGAGAATGCCTTTCAACCTAATAATCCTTTCTATGTGAGAAAACCTTACACATCATGCTAGTTATGTGTATATGAGAATGTCCTTTAAACAACACAACAACAACATCATCATTGGTACTTTACTCTGAAAGCACCCTTGATACATTTGCATAGATTTCATAAAATAATGCATAAGTCCATAATTTACCTCTTGAGGTCAAAACCCACACTCAAAAATAAATTCTTAGAAAACATGGGTTAGATATGGATTTCATCATAAATACATGTAAAGCTTAAAATAAATGCTTAATTTCATATAACTCTTCCTTGAATATCAAAATCCCACATCATATGATTCACAACTTGAAAACATGGGGATTACATGGGTTCATCGGGTAAATCATCATAAAATCAACATGCATCATCAATTCATGCATAAGAAATCATAATTCAATCATTTAAATCAATAATAAAGAGTACCCATGATAATTGAAGAAAACCCTAACTCAATTGGGGAATTCTACCATTTGAAATAGAGAGATTTAGGAACTCCATGGATGAAAGAAATCCATAGATGAAAACTACCATACCTTGAGTCCAAATGCTAGCTTTCAATGGAGGAATTGGAACCTTAGCTTGAAACACTAGGTGAATCCTTCTTCTTCTTCTTCTTCTTCATGTTTCTAGAGAGAGAATTTATAGAGAGAAATTGGTTTTCTTTTGGGAATTCGGAAGAATTAAGTAAAATGGGTTAATTTGGGGGTTGAAAAAGCTTATATAAGGGTTCTAAATATAGGCAAAACGACATAGTATAGGAATTAATTAATTAGGAAAAGACCCTACTGCCTCTAAAAAATAACTGCTAGTAGTCCACCGACCTACCAACCACAGACCCAGTTGACGGACCGTCGCCTAACCTACGGTCCTGTAACACCCCGAATTCGAAAGAGGGCAACATATCAGATTTTTAGATGTTGTAGGTGCCAACCATAGAGGCCAACCACGGACAGTGGGTAGAACCACAGACCATGGGTCTGGTCCGTGGACAGGGCACCCAGGTTTGTCCCGAGGTCCACGAACCACGACCTAACAAACGGACCGTTGGTCAGACCACGGTCTGTGCTCCAAGACCCTAAAAGTTGGGTTTTAGACAACCAATAATGGATGTGGAGGATGATCCATCATCCTGACCACGGTCCATTAGTGGGGTCTCGTGAATCGTGGGTTGGCAGGTTTAGTGAGGGGAAATTGGGTCTTTTCCAATTTTAATTAAATTAAAGTGAGGTGATGAGTCTGAGATTTGAACTCATTTAGGGTTGTTTTTATATAAATTTAGTGTCCTCAAATGCTTATTTTGTGCCAATAACTGATGTAAAACCCTTGATTTCCTAGTAGATGGATTGAGGAACAAAGCAAGGACACTAATTTGCAAAAAGGAACGAAGCGAGCTGAAAGAATTAAGAAAAGCAAGCCTGGTGATCGCCAAGTCCACTTGGCGAGTCGTCGAATAGCTACTTGACCGCCTAAAGATCCAGTGTGCCAATCCCTAAAGGAAAAAACCAAGTTAGCGAGAGGAATGAGTGATCGGCGGATCACCGAGTGGTTTCGCGATGCAGTGTTGGATAGCCCAAAGTTACAGACCTTGAGGATGCTGAAGGCCAAGGCAGAATGGCGATGGAAATGACCAAAGGGATCGCCGAGTGGTTCGGCGAGCCCGACTTACTTCACCAAGTGACTCTTCGTAGCACATTTTTGGTGACTAGAAATAAATTTTTAAACATTTAGTTTAGGATATTTCTATGAATTAATTTGAATAGTATCTGAGTTCATATTATTCTTCGGAGGATTGAGACAAGTTTTCTCTAGTGTTTCCCAAGCTTTGGAGAATTGAAGTTTTTCACTTTTGAGAAATTGGAAGTGGGTCTTTGATATTCTTCGAATTGAAACATTGTAAAGATAAATCAATCTTATCGAGTTGATGGAAACTCAATTTGGTAACGATTTTTATCTTTTTATAATGTCTAGCTAAAATCCTAATTCTTAGGGTGTGTTTATCTGATTATAGACTGATTTAGTTTATGGGTATTGCTAATTGTTAGTTTAAATGTTGTTTAGAAGTGAGTTCAATCCGTAATTGTGGTTTAATTTAAGAAGTGTAGTTGCAAATGTGGTTCTACCCTTGTGTTTTTGGCTTGCTCGAGAGAGAGGTTTTAAAACTAAGCTTATTGATTGATGGTCACTAGGTAATGGGTTGACATAGGTTCAGCTCGAGAGAGTGAATCCAAAACTCAATTCCACACATTCAGCTCGAGAGAGTGAATGGACTAAGGTGTGGGCTGTTCTTATTTTGCTTGCTTGTTGATGTTCGAGAGAAATCAACTTATTTCGGGGTAAATTGTTCGAGAGAAAATTTACCTCCTCTATAGTCTAGCTTACTCACTAATATTTAGCTACTTTCTAATAATTACAATTACCAATTTGTCTATATATTAACCTATAATTGAATCACATCCTAAGAACCCGTCTCATTATTGTTACTTTGTATTGATTTCCACTGTTTGTAGTTATTAATCAAAACCAAAACCACCATTTGACATTCTTGTCAACCCCTGATTTGAATTATATTTTTATTTGATAAAATTTATTCCTATACTTCCCAATTGATTCTGAAACACGTACCGCTCCCTGTGGGATTCAACCCTAACTCATTTAGTTGGGTTATATACTGACTAGTGATCTTTGACACTTAGAATTGGATGAAGTGTCCTTGAAACGTTAAATCAAAATGGCGTTGTTGTAGGGGAGTGGTGTTGTTTGAGATTTTTTTTTGGTGAAGTTGAATTTGGTTCTCTTTAGTCATAGTTGAATCTACTTACTTTCAGTTTTGGTTTGTGTGTTGTTTGCTTAGAACAGAAGGAATGAGCATGTCTTGTAGCAACGGTACCCAAGTGCACTACCCTCCTTCAAAAATGATGATTATTAGGGATAACATCCTAAAGTTCAGGAAGCTGGAGGGTGAGTCAATTCATGAGTTGTGGCTGAGATTTAAGACAATATTGCTACAATACCCAACTCATGGAATCTCAGATAAAATGCTACTGGATTTCTTCTATAGAGGTCTTGGTCTTGAGAACAGATGATTGGCTGACCAACTTTCTCCGGGTGGTCTAATACAACAACCCTATGCAATAGCAGCCCAACTCCTTCATCAATTGACAAAGATCCACAAGGAGACAGAGAAGGACCATGCTTTGGCCACACTATTGACTCAGCTGGATCTCTTGGCCATAAATATTATGGAATTGGAAGTACCGTACAAAAACAAAAGATAGGTACATTCCCCCTCATGAGCGTAAAAAGTTCAACGATTATGAGGGTGGACAAGTAGAAGAGATACATTCACTCATTCTCCACAAAGTTGAATAACACGAAGAGTGTTGAAAGAGATAAAAGAGAATGTCTCAACATTGAATCAGATGACTGTTTCTCATTCCATATATATTCAGCTACTGGAGACCCAAATGGGTCATGCGTTGTCCTCGTCTCTACCTAAGAAAAAAGGGGGACTGCCTAGTGACACTATGACAAACCCATAAATGAAGTTTGAGTAGGGGCTTGCGTCATACCATGATGTTAACGAAGGCGCTACGCTTCATGGGAGGCAACCCAAGTTTTACTGCTTTCTTTTTTATCTAGAAATAATCGTGTGTTGATTGTGTAGGTTGAAGTGTAGAATGTGTTTGAAAAGTGCAGGTTGGCGAGCAAAATGTTCAGTCTATGACTTGCCAAAAAGGTCGGTGACACCGATTTGAACCGCCGTTAGACTCTAGAAATTAGAAGATGGAGTCTGTAAAACTCGGTGAGCCCATGGACTAGTCAGCGGATCGCCGAACAGGTCGGTGATCCCGACTTAGTCTACCATTTGGGCCCCCACATTAACTGGAGATCTTGTAAAACTTGGCGAGGTAAGTACCCACTCGGTGTGTCGCCGAGTGGTTCAGCGACTAAAATTAATGTCGCTGAAAGGGTGAGAACTGGACTGTTTTTAAAAGGCCAAAGGTTTAAATTTCAAAGTCTTTGACATTCCCTCACTTTTTAACTTTCTATAATCACACCCACAATCTATATTTCCTATATTCCTGTATTTTCTTGCTCTTTGATCATTGATCCTGTGTTTGGAGTTGGAAATCTTTGCCGCCTGGCATTTCAAATCGTATATTCGACATTAAAGGTTGGTTTTCTGAATTTCAAAACTCGTAAGTAGCTGTTAAACTCATCTGCAATTGTATTTTTCTTAATGATGTGTGATGGGCCTCTCTAAATCCATATTTTTGTGCTTGCCTGCCTATTTTAATTTCGATTATCATGCCTAAAATGCCTAATTGTTAATTTCCGGATTTTTGTGTCTTAAAATTTATCATAAATTGTTGGGTTGTGCTTAATTGTTGAATGGATCTAGTCGGGTGAAGTTTGAGTAACCCAAGTTGTGCTAAATGACATACATTTCCCGATGATGGAGCGTTTGTCAACATTCTTAAGGGCTTAAGTCGTCAAATGGCCAATTTTGGCCAAACCGGGGGAAATCTAAGTACCCCAGTGGCATGTGTCTTATGGGTCTGAGTCTAATTGAGTGTGTGTATGCTTTGATTTTGTTTTCGGGGGCTGCGGGGTTGATTTTGGAAGTCAGGGTAGAAAGTAGGCACATTGGGCAGTTTGGCGAGCTGGGTCGAGCTTGCCGAACCACTCGGCGGTTCACTGAACCCCCCTAGATCCCCTTTAATTTCTTGGTTTTTGATATTTTTAGTTCTGTAACATTCGGCGAGAAGCCTGAGTTCCCCGAGTGCACTCGGCAACTCACTGAATGTCTTCTTTGATCTCCCTTTCTGTGCCCCTAACCCCTAAAATACATTGTAACTTTCGGCGGGCTAGTCTGTGCTCACCGAATATTATCGACGATTCACTGAAAGGCCCCTCCCATCACCGACATGACATTTTTCTAATTTTTTTAAAGCCAATCCTTTCGGCGAGCCCGATCTAGCTTGCCAAAGTGATTCGGTGACTCGTCGATCGATTCATCGAGTGTGTCTGCAATATATTTTTATGCATTTTTCTTGAATTGCTTCTAACTCTTTTTGATATATTTTGCAGATATGGCTAGACCAAAGGTAGCAGGTTGCGACATGCCATCCCACAAGAGGGAAAATGGTATCACAATCCATGAAGATGCAGTTGCATCTAGGGCAAAGGCAACCAACCTTCCTACCACACGTGGGAAGGGTAAATGGAAAGGCATGGCACCTTCTCCTGCATCATCGGAGGTCAGCTCTGACAGTGACAGAATCTATGTCACTCACCTCACCACTTCTGTGATTGAGGGTGATGAGCTGTTGATAGCCTAGAGAGCTGAGTTGTGTTCCAATAGGTTGAATGATCCGTCTAGGATCAGGACTCCCCAGGCCATTACTCCTCCTCCTGTCCCAGATCAGGCTGTGGTTCCAGCACCACCTATACAGGATCTTCCTCCCGGGTCTATGAACATACTGAAGACTGAGGGATTGAGGACCATCATCGAACAGAAGAGGTTGTCTACTAATGGAGTCATAGACAAATACCCACAGATCATGAGCTGCTTGAGGTCCCACAAGTTCTAGCTATTCACTCGACCCCGTGCCCCTTACGTTCCAAATTGAGTCCGTGAGTTTTACACGGCTTACGGAGCATTAATGCCACAAGGGAAGAAGTAGGCCACTAAATTCAAGCCGGTAGATCATGTGGTTGTTAGGGACAGAAAGGTGAAGTGTGATAGCGATGCTATCAATGCAGTTCTAGAGTGTTCAAAAGAAACTGAGGATGACTGTCCATAATGATCCGGACAAAAATGTTGGAAAATATGAAAAAGTGGTTGGCTCCTCTGATATCTGACGGTACTTATAAGTGGATCGAGGTTGGAGCACCCATTGAAAGAAGGACCTCAATGTAGTAGCAATGTTCTGGTTTGGCTTCATCAGCAGTTCGATAATGCCATCCCAGAAAGAGTCTATCCTCCGCCATGCGAAAGAAGCTAGCCTTTATTGAATCATTGATGTGACAAAGCTGAACTTGGGTAGGATCATTGCACATGGGATAGTTATGAGGGCCACTTTGTGCCAAACCTCCCTTCATTTTCTGGTGTTGATCACTGAGTTATGCAGATGGGCTCAGGTGCCTCGAGATTAGAAGAAGGATATGAAAGTGATTCCCACATCTTCTATTGATATCCGACGCATTGAGGTGGAGTACTTGAAGGATAAGGCAGATAATAAGAAGGTAGCCCCGGTGGATACATCATTGGTTATGGATACTGATGCATTACCTTCAGAGGTACCTTTGCCTACTCTGGCCACTGGACCTTTAGGTTTATCTAGAATTACCCCTTCCATGACGCCTAGCTCCTCTATAGCTCCCTTGACTCCTAGTTTTGGTGCCTCTGTTGCTGTTTCTTCCCGACCTCCACTAACCAAGGCTGCATTACTATGAATGGGGCTGCTAGCCCATTATGCTGATAGGCGTGCCTCTAGGCTTGAAGCCACCATTCCTGGCATGATCGAGAGGTCCCTTATTGATGCTGTGACACCCCTGAGTGTGGCTATTGATGCCCTTGCAGCACGGATAACAGTATCTGAGCAAGGTAAGGAGGCCACTGAAGATGTGACGGCTCTAAAGGCCGCTATTGCTGAGCTGAGGTAGGACGTCGACCAATTGAATTATATGGATATGTCCATGATTTTTGGGATGATGGAGATCTATGACATGCCAGCAGATACAAATATGCCTCTGGCTACCACCGGAGATGAGGTTCGAGTTGAGTAGGTTGTTGCTGCTGAGTCTGAGGCTGAGACTGATGAGGAGCAGCTTGGTGTTGATGAGGAGGCTTCTTATAAAGGACTTACGGAGATTGAGAAGGTAGATTCAACTATGTAGATCTCATTGGCATACACACCCATGGCTGACCCTAGGGGAGCCAATAGATTTGATGTGATACCGGTCTCTGTTGCCCCGACATATGGAGTGACTGTGTAGACAAGAGACTTATTTACCTCCCTCTCTGTCATTTTTATTGACTTTTTATCATTTTGTTGCATTTGAGGACAAATTGTTTTTTTTTATTTGTGGTGGGGTGAGGTATTTCGATACATACCTCTTGTTATTACCAATTTTGTGTATATATTGGGTTTTTGTGTTTCGGTACTATTTTGTGGTTGTTTGAGCTGGTAGCTCCTTGTTTTAAATGCAATTGGTTTTTGACCTTCCTAAATATTTTGCCACCCTCTTGTGGTGTTTGATTGTGGCTATTCTTGTGAAAATTCGAGTATCAGTTATGATTAATATCGATGACTTAAATAGTGCTCTTAATAAAAGAAATGAATGTGCAGCTACAATGAGGACACATGAAGTTGCATAAATAATATGTGAAATTTTTGCATCTCGTTGTGACTAGCTGGTTATCGAATAAGTCTCTTGTGATGAACATTGCACTCTAACAAAAGTGTGGAGTCTTGTTTGATATTGGTGACAATGCCTTGTGTGATGAGCTTTCCGTGAACCTTGTGTGTTAACACCTAGAATTTGCCCCGTTGGTCTGGTTGACTAAGTGATTCAAGCTCTTAAAATAATCTTAGGCAACAATTTTAAAGAGTGAACCAATTTGACAATATACCTCTTTTGCGGCCAACCTTGTGAGTGTGTGAACCTTGCTTGAACTCCCTTTGAGTATTATCCTTTTCTTGGAAGAAACTTGATGCAATTGCAATCCCTCATTATCGATTCACCCATAATCCTCATGAAGTGTGGTTTGTCTGAATAACCAACTTAGGCCAAAAGCCTAAGTTGGGAGTATGGTGAAAGGAGAAGGTAAATCAAGAAGTGCAAAGAAGTCCCCTTTGATCCATGGCTTTGAAAAATATGGAACCCCTCCATACAAAAAAAAAAGATAAAGAAGAAAATAAAGGAATGAAAAAGTTGTGGAATAAAGTTGTGAAAGTTGCAAAAGAAATGGGGTGTCCGGTATTCCATGAAAAGTGAATAATGGGGTAAATTTTAAGCATGGGTAAAAATGTTGAAGAAAAGGAAAGAAAGTGATGTTCATACCACATTTCATGAGGATAGCAGCCACTGAGCCTAAATGACCATACCTTTACACTAAGCCCCATTACAAGCCTTGAAAAGACCTTTTTGATCTTGAGTGAGATGAAGTGAATGTTGATTGGAAAATATGGGCAAACCTATGGGTGAAGTCATGCATGTGTTCATCTTTGTGAGTGTGAGAGTTGTCTCTGATTCCGGAACTATAATTTGTTGAACAATTGTGTGTGAATATGGAATCATTCTTGTGTGAGGGAATTTGAGTACCTTTGTTGAGGTTGAACTTGCATTTGAAGCAAGTATTGTGAACTTGAGAATCTTTGATGATGGTGAATCACAACTTGAATGTTTGAGTGCACAATGGATCCTTGCACGATTAAGTTGAGTCTTGTTGTGCGCATTCATGATTGGATCTTTTGTAGCACTGTTTGAGACATCCCTTTTGAACTGTTGAACTTGAGTTTTACTTGAGGATAAGCAAACTTTAAGTTGGGGGTGTTGATGAGTCCTAGATTTGGTCTCATTTAGGGCTATTTTTATATAGATTTAGTGTCCTCAAATGCTTTTTTTGTGCCAATAATTGATGTAAAACCCTTGATTTTAAGGTATATGGATTGAGGAACCGAGCAAGGACACTAATTTACAAAAAGGAACGAAGTGAACTGAAAGAATGAAGAAAAACAAGCTTGGTGATCGCCAAGTCCACTTGGCGAGTCGCCGAATGGCTACTTGACCGCCTAAAGTTCAAGTGTGCCAAGCCCTGAAGAAAAGAACCAATTTAGCGAGAGGAATGAGCGGTTGGCGGATCACCGAGTGGTTCCGTGATGCAGTGTTGGATCTCTCAAAGTTACAGACCTTGCGAATGCTGAAGGCCAAGTCAGAAGGGCGATGGAAATAACCAAAGGGCGTATCGCCGAGTGGTTCAGTGAGCCTGACTTACTTTGACAAGTGACTCTTCACAATACATTGTTGGAGACTATATATACATTTTTCAACATTTAGTTTAGGATCAATCTATGAATCAATTTGAATAGTATCTAAGTTCATATTATTATTCGGAGGATTGAGACAAGTTTTCTCTAGTTTTTCCCAAGGTTTGGAGAACTGAAGTTTTTCACTTTTGAGAAATTGGAAGTTGGTCTTTGATATTCTTCGAATTGGAACATTGTAAAGACAAATCAATCTTACCCAGTTGATGGAATCTCTATTGGGTAACTATTTTTATCTTTTTATAATGTCTAGCTAAAACCCCACTTCTTGGGGTGTGATTATGTGATTATGGGATGATTTAGTTTATGGGTATTGCTAATTGTTAGTTTAAATGTTGTTTAGAAGTGAGTTCAATCCGTAATTGTGGTTTAATTTAAGAATTGTAGTTGCAAATGTGGTTCTACCCTTGTGTTTTTGGCTTGCTCGAGAGAGAGGTTTTAAAACTAAGCTTATTGATTGATGGTCACTAGGTAATGGGTTGACATAGGTTCAGCTCGAGAGAGTGAATCCAAAACTCAATTCCACACATTCAGCTCGAGAGAGTGAATGGACTAAGGTGTGGGCTGTTCTTATTTTGCTTTCTTGTTGATGTTCGAGAGAAATCGACTTGATTCGGAGTAAATCGTTCGAGACAAAATTTACCTCCTCTATTGTCTAGCTTACTCACTAATATTTAGCTATTTTCTAATAGTTGCAATTACCCATTTGTCTATATTAGCCTATAATCGAATCACATCCCAAGAACTCGTCTCATTATTGTTACTTTGTATTGATTTATACTATTTGTAGTTGATAATCAAAACCAAAAACCCCATTTGACATTCGTGTCAACCCCTCATTTGAATGATGTTTTAATTGGATAAATTTTATTCTTCTGACTGATTTTATCATATTCGTACTTCCCAATTGATTCTCAAACACGTACCGCTCCTTATGGGATTCGACCCCAATATATACGGACTACAGATCGTTGACACTTAGAATTGGATGAAGTGTCCTTGAAACGTTAAATCATGAGGTCGTTTTGCCTATGTTTAGGACCCCTATATAAGTATTTTTAATTCCTAAATTCACTCATTAAATCTTTCTCTCAAACTCACCAAAAGAATTGGGTTCCCTTCAAAAATAATTCTCTCTCTAGAAAGTTCAAGAAGAAGGAAGAGTTGAAGCTAGGGTCAAGGTCAAGTCTCCATTCCTTATGAATTTGTGGGCTTTATGATTAAGGTATTATGGATTTTCATCCATGGATTCCCCTTGTTTTCCCCAATTGAGAAGATGAAATCTCCAATCTGAGTTAGGGTTTCTTCCAATGGTATGGTATTGATGAATGTTGATCCAATTGAGTGGATTATGATTGTTTATGATTGAATTGATAGTAATACATGTTCTTAGGATTATATTACATGTACCCATGTCTAACCCATGTTTAGAATGATGAAATTGATGTAATATGGGTTTTATGCCATGAAAGGATAATTTGTGGGTTTAGATGTATTCAATCTAGGATTGATGAGATACATTAGAATTGAAGCCTATATGGTGAATCATGATTATATTGCTTTGAGATTGAAGCTTATGTTATGAATATGATGTCGAATTGCTTGAGATTGAGCATATAAAGTGACTATGAGATATAGGGCTTTGAGAGTGAAGCTTATGTTGTTAATTGTTAACTATTGTTGTAATTGATGTTGACGGGATAGTTCCTACATGGATTTCTTATGTTATGGATGTGAAAGGCTTTCTCACATTGAATGACTCTAGGCTTAAAGGATTGCTCACCTAAAATGAATCTAATGCTAATGACTAAGATATTGATGAGGCTAGAGGCGATTACCCTTGACCTCCAAATGAGATGGATATGAGGCAATCAACCGTATTCCATGAAGTAGGATAAAGAGCCAATTGCCCATATTCCTTAAAGTTGAACATGAGGCGACTCCCCATATTCTTATGATATGATTGGACAAGATGTGAGTACCCATGATCCTTATAGATTGACAAGAGGAGAATACCCATGTCACATGATGTTGGACAAGAGGCGAATACCCATGGTCCATATGTTAAGGTGGACTAGAGGCGACAACCCATGTTGTTTTGTAGTAAGGCAAATAGGCAATTCCCCGTGTCTATAAAAGATAAGCTAGATTATGATATGATATATGATGAGCTTGGATTGTTGCTTGAGTTACCTTTCATGATATACTTAACTAGAGGTGGATGACCCAAGTCTAGACTAATGATAAGTTGAGGTTACTTCAAGAAGTATTCCTCCTATGTTTTGATGATTTATGTGCATTGATTATGCTTATAACTTATGATGTTATCTCTTACGCTAATGTTGATGTTAATTTTGGCTACCATATTTAGTACATGTTTGTACTAACGCATACTCTTGCCT
This sequence comes from Solanum paucissectum, assembly GCA_029582445.1. Lineage (NCBI taxonomy): Eukaryota > Viridiplantae > Streptophyta > Magnoliopsida > Solanales > Solanaceae > Solanum > Solanum paucissectum. The sequence goes on along the minus strand of JAJONZ010012311.1, from coordinate 19,165 downwards.
ACAGTTCTTATCCAAATGTAGGGTCTGGCGACACCGACTCTCATCCCCGTGGCTAGGATCTTAGCAGAGCAAGACTTGAAGATTGGTGAGTCCTCAAAGCATTCGAGGATATGGCCACCATGTTTCTTATGTACTTTCATTTTATGTTTTGAACACCATTGTATGGGTTGTGTCCCGAGATATTCATGTTTTAGATGGTCTGAGACAAAATGTATTAGACTTCCGCTTCGTTTATAAAAGACCATATATTGTTGAAAAAGTTTTAAAATTCCGCTTGTTTCTATCATCTAATGTTATGACAGCTAAGTGGCTTATATGAGGCCTCTCAGGGTTATGTATGCCATGTTACGTCTAGGGAGTACCCCAAGGTCGTGATAGGTTCGTCCTGATGGACCATGGATGGTGGTTAGAGACTTTCGGCCAAACCACAGACCAAGGGGCTTGGTCCCACCTACGGTTCGTAGGTCCTACTATGGTCCATGGCTTGGACAATTTCTTAGGGACCAATCCTTAGACCCACCTACCGTCCGTGGCCCACACCACGGGCCGTGGTTGGCCCCTTATGGATGGTACATAGGAAGACTGAAAACCTGCTATTTTGGCCTTTTACATACATGGTGTTACAATATCTCCCCCTTGGGACCATTTGTCCTCGAATGTGATTTAAACTGGTTCTAAAATAGTAGGAGAGGAACTAACAACCCAACCTACAATTCAATGCATACAACCAAGGAGGAACTATCGATTCCAAGCTAGGACGTTGTCAAAACATCATAAGAGGGGTGAAACTAACTCTATCAGGCCATTATGCATGCAATGCTCATAATTAAGGAGGAAACATCAACTTCAAGCCTAACATACTCAAATGCATCATAACGAAGTAGGAACTACATCTAGCAACCCAATATGCGTAAAATTTCAGCATTAGTCATGTTCAAGGAAGAACTACCTTCTCCATGCTAAAAGCATGCTCAACACAATCTCATGAAGCTCAGATGCAATTTACTCTAAAAAAGCTTATCCAAAGCATGTTCATCAATTCACCTCATGAAGTCTATAGGCAATCCTACTCAATGCACAACAACATGAGGAAAATCAATCATATAAACTCATTTTCTTTCAAAACAGAAGTTTTCATGAAAATGCATCAAAAAAGGAAATCATGGAAACACATAAACACACGATTCCCAAAACAAGGAAAAACCAAGAAGAACTCATTACCTCAAGCTAGAATAAGAGTAGAAGGAAAGAGATGAGGATATCGGGACATCATATCTGCCTCGGCCTCCCAAGTAGCACCCTCAATTGATTCCTTCACAAAACCTTCACGGAAGCTATTTCCTTGTTTCTCAACCTCTTAACTTTCCGGTCTAGAATCTCTACTGGAACTTCCTCATAAGAAAGGCTTTCATCAACTCCCAACCCTTCGAGGGAAACTATGGATGTCGGATCTCCAACACACATTTTAAGCATAGAGACATGGAAAACAGGATGCACTGTTGCCAACTCATTTGGCAAATCTAACTCATAAGTAACCCTACCAACGCGTCTCAAAACCAGATATGGGCTTACATACCGGGGACTAAGCTTCCCCTTCTTACTAAACTTCATCACACCCTTCATGGGTGAGATTTTCAAATAAGCCCAATCGTTAATCTCAAACTCTAGATCCCTTCTCCTCACATCGGCATAAGACTTTTTCCAACTTTGAGCCATTTTCAACTTTTCCCTTATAAGCCGAACTTTCTCCATGGCTTCTTGTACCATTTTGGGACCTATTAGGGCAACTTTATCCACCCCAAACCATCCTATAGGAGATATACACCTCCTACCATATAAGCCCCCAAATGGAGCCATATCAATACTTGAGTGATAACTGTTATTGTAGGCAAACTCAATCAATGGAAAATAGTTGCCCAATTGCCCTTAAAATCAATCACATAAGCCCTTAACATATCCTCCAAACTTTGGATGGTACACTCCGCTTGCCCATCGGTTTAGGGATGAAAAGTCAGGCTAAGCTTAACCTTAGTTCCAACCCTTTTTGGAATGACTACCAAAACTGAGAAGTGAATTGGGTACCACGATCAGAAATAATGGACAAGGGCACTCCATGCAACCTTACCATTTCTCTCAAGTACAACCTGTCATAGTCCTCCGCCTAATAGGAAACCTTCACGGGAAGGAAATGAGTCAATTTCATCATCTGATCTACTATCACCCAAATAGAGTCATGTTGTCGCCGGGTGCGAGGCAAACCAACTATAAATTCCATATTCAAGTCTTCCCACTTCCAAGTAGGAATACTAATGTCTTGGGACAAATCTCCCAGTTTTTGATGCTCAACATTCACTTGTTGGAAATTTGGACACTTAGCCACAAATCCCGCAATATCTTTCTTCATCCCATTCCACCAATAGACCTCCCGTAAATCACTGTACATCTTAGTGGTTGCCGGGTGAATAGAAAACCATAAACTATGGGCTTTTGTCAAAATCTATTCCCTTAAGTCATCAACATTCGAAACACACAACCGACCTTGCTATCTAAGTACACCATCTCCCCCATGGGAGAAAGCCTCAACGGATTTCTTAAGCACCGCCTCTTTCAATTCTACCAAAATTGGATCAAGACCTTGCTTGCCTTTCACATCCGCCGTAAAAGACGATTAGGAACCATTGTGAACCATAACACCACCTTTGGTTGAGTCCACTAGTTGAACACCTAATCGAGCCAAGTATGAACCTCTCGAACCAAATCTTTCTTTTCTTCTTCAATATGAGCAACACTACCCATAAATAACCGACTAAGATCATTCGTTACCACATTATCTTTACCAGGGTGATAAAGGACACTCATGTCAAAATCTTTCAATAACTCAAGCCATCTTCATTGGAGAAGATTCAAATCTTTGTTATTAAATACATATTGCAAGCTCTTGTGGTCGGTAAGCACATCCACATGAACTCCATACAAATAGTGACTCCAAATCTTTAAGGAAAATACGACCGCCGCTAACTCAAGGTCGTGAGTGGGATAATTCTTCTCATGGATTTTAAGTTGCCTTGAGGCATAGGCAATAACTTTCCCATTTTGCATTAGCACACACCCTAGCACTATCCTCGAGGCATCACAATTAATCACAAAACCATATGTTGCTTCCAACAAGGTTCACACCAGATCGGAAGTAAGTCTATCCGTCAACTCTTGGAAACTCTTCTCATAAGCTTTGGACCATATAAACTTAGCCTTCTTTTGAGTCAAAGCCGTCAATGGAGAGAAAATTGAAGAGAAACACTCAACAAATCTTCTATAATAACCGGCTAAACCCAAGAAACTTCTAATATCCGAGGGAGTTAGAGATCTAGGCCAACTTTTGACCGCATCCGTCTTCCTAGGATCTACCGCAATACCCTTACTCAAAAGAATATGACAAAGGAAACCTACAGACCTTAACCAAAATTCACATTTGCTAAACTTTGGAAAAGTTGTTGGTCCTTTAAAATTTGCAACACGGTCCTCATATGATCAATATGTTCATTCTCACTCCTTGAGTAGATCAATATATCATCAATGAACACACTCACAAATATGTCAAGGTATTGTCTAAACACCGTATTCCTCAAATTAATAAATGCCACCGGAGCATTAGTCAACCCAACGATATGACCAAAAACTCATAATGAACATACCAATTTTGAAAAGCCGTCTTCGAAATGTCATCATATTTCACCCTCAATTGGTGATAACTCGATCGGAGATTAATCTTAGAGAAATAACTTGCTCCTTGAAGTTGGTCAAATAAATCATATATCCTTGGCAGAGGATACTTGTTCTTAATGGTCACCTTGTTCATTTGTTTATAATCGATACATATACAAAGAGAACCATCCTTCTTTGTAACGAACAAAACTGGAGCACCCCATGAAGAGATACTCGATCGGATGAAACCCTTATCCAACAAATATTTTAATTGTTCTTTCAACTCCTTAAGTTCTGTCAGAGCCATACAGTAAGGAGGAATAGAGATAGGTTGCGTATCTGGGAGAAGGTCAATATTGAAGTATATTATTTACTCAGGAGAAATACCGGGTAAGTCATCTCAAAACAATCCGAATACTCATTGACAACGGGGACCAACTCGAAATAAGGGGTTTCGGAATCTACATTCCTACCCTTACTAGATGGTAAAAGTAACCCTTAGAAATCATCTTTCTAGCTTTAAGATAAGAAACAAACTGACCCTTAGGCATATAATTCCCCCCTTCCACTCTAGGATAGGTTCATTTGGGAACAAAAACTTGACTACACGGGTTCTACAATCGATAGAAGCATCGTATGAGTGCACCCAATCCATACCCAAGATAATATCAAACTCTAACATATCAAGCTCTACTAGGTCAACAAGAGTAACTCTATGGGACAAGGAAACATGACACTTTCTATAGACCCTCTTAGCCATCATAGAATCACCAACAAGAGTAGAGACAAAAAAAGGTTATAACAACACATCAGAGAGCACATCAAACCTCATAGCCACATATGGCGTCACAAAAGAAAAGGTAGCACCGGGGGAAGTAAAAAATATACATCAAGTTGGAAAACTTTCAACATACCAGTGACCACATCGGGAGAGCCTTCTTGTTCACCTCAAGTCTGAAGGGCATAGAAGTGGTTTTGCTTAGGAGCATTGGAACCTGAACCACTAGGAGTAGCTTGCTTTCCCTGTCTTCCTTTAGCCTTAAGCATTGGGAAATCCCTCAATTTTTTGACCACTTTTACAACAACCATTTGTGCCATCTAGGCACTTACCATCGTGCTTCCTTCCACACTTAGTACAAGTAGACATGGGCAACGAAGATCCACTACCATCACCTCCTTGAGGCTTAGGGTTAGACACCCAATCTTTGTTGAACTTAGGAGGAGCATTGGAGGAACCTTGACCATAAAACCTTTGTCGGAATCTTGGACAACCTTATCCATCGGACCTTATGTTAGTGAAATTACCCTCACCGGTCTTAGCCCTTTTTACCTCTCTATACCTTTCCCAGAGCTTCTCCTCCTCAATTTGTTGTGCATGTACCATAAGATGAGAGATGTCAAAATCATGAATGAGCATTGCGGTTCGGCACTCTTTAACCACCATTTCGGACACACCCGAAACAAACTTACTCATCTTAGCTCTTGAATCCGCAACCATTGATGGAGCATACTTAAAGAATTGAGTGAACTTTAGAGCATATTCCCTTACACTCATACTTCATTGTCGAAGGTTAATGAACTCAAGCACCTTGGCTTCCCTTATCTCAAGGGGAAAAAACCTATGAAGAAACGCGACCTTAAACTTCTCCCAATCAAGAGGACCCACATCTTCCGGTATCCATTCTTTCCATTGGTTATACCATATTTGAGCCACACCTTTAAATTGGTAAGCGGTAAACACCGCCTTTTCGACCAGCATAACTCTAATGATTATCAACACCTTGTAGACCTCATCAATAAACTCTTGAGGATCTTCCTCAACTTTAGAACCATGAAACTCCGGAGGATTCTTCCTTGTAAAGTCCCTCACTCTTGAAGCCACCGAATTCACATTTGAGCTTGCGGGAACCACAACCTCTCTATTTCCTTGGGCCATCACAGCTTGAGCCAATACTTGGAAAGTAGCCCTAAAATCCGCATTAGAAAAATCCTCAGCCAAAGGATCAACCGGAACTTGATGAGCTTGGGGAAGAGCTTCTTGTTTCGCATTATCCCTTGCATTCCTTCTAGCATAAGCTCTTTAGGTAGCCATTTCCTGAAGAACATAGGATAAGGATTAGGAGAGAGACCTTATAGAGTTAAAACTCTATCGCACGACTTAAGAGTAATGAAAGAAATAGAGTTTCCTAATCATCTTGTAGCCTCTCATTCATAAATGTGGAGTGATTCACACTCATGAACAAGACTCTACTAGACGTGGCTTATGAGACATCCTAGGACCATTCTACACATTCTGCTCTGATTACCAAGTTTGTCACGACCCAGGGGTACCTCCTAGATGTAACGTGGCGCATAGAACCCCGAAGGACTCCATACAAGCCACTTAGCTCTCATAACATAAGAAATAGAACAATAAGAGTAAAAATAGTCCAAGTCCAAATATTTTATAAAAGCAAAGCAGATGTCTAATAAACTTGTCTCATTATAGGCATATAATACAATAGAATGAAATTGTGCCTAGCCCATACATTATGTACAAAACAGAGATACATGAAAGAACTAAAACAACAAAATCCGTCCCTGAAGCAGGAGGACTCACAAAATCTCGGGAATCAATCAAATCACCCACTAGCCATGAAACTAAGCACACTGAATATCAGACCCTACATTTGAGAAAAATATAGGAAAGAGTATGCGTTAGTACAAAACAATGTACCAAGTAAGATATACATGCATAAAACATTTAAAAACATTCTAAAAGGGACATTTGATTTCATGACATGCAATTGACCAAATTAAACATCATATGAAATAGTTATAAAACATAAGTCATAAATCATGGTCAACTCAAGCTAACTTCTTCTTTAAAAGCTCTCAACTCATATGCGATACTTCTTGAAGTAACCTTAGTTTTTTATTACTTGTGGGAAAATTAGCCTTGACCGACATGAAACCATGTGAGATATAACATGATCCCCCGGTGTCTGCCACACCGAAAAGGGTTGTTCTACTTGCCAAAGGTAGAACCTCAACTTCTAGCTTAACTGGATCCACAAGCTAATCAACCTATGTGGGCACATAGTTATGGGATTAGGATATTTCTACTAGAAAACTCGGACTCTACTACGTGAGGGCTTCCATCTCATGAGATAACTTTGGAAACCCGGACTCTACTACATGAGAGCTTCCATCTAATTTTCAATATCCACTAGGTTCTAAGCATAAATTCCCACATAATACTAATTTCTTACTTGACTTCATTACTCATGAAAAGGTGCCCTTGGACAACCAATTCAAGCTAGTTTCATTAAGATAGCTCTTTGTCTTTGATTCAATTAGGTGAGAAAGTCTTTCAACCTAAGAATCCTTTCTATGTGAGAAAACCTTTGACATCATGCTAGTTATGTGTTTATGAGAATGTTCTTTCAACAACACAACAACAACATCATCATTGGTACTTTACTCTCAAAGCACCCATAATACATTTACATAGATCCATATACAAGTTGGTAGGGGGACATACCTGTGGGAGTCTTAAATGCGGTGCGATAGGCCCATAGAGCATCATCAAGCCTCCTTGACCAATCGGTTCTATTAGCATTCACAGTCTTAGCAAGAATTTGCTTGATCTCTTTGTTAAACACTTCAACTTACCCACTAGACTGCGGATGGTAAGGAGTGGCTACATTGTGGCGGATGCCATATTTCTCAAGTAATGCTCTAAACAACTTATTATAGAATTAGGAACCTCCATCGCTGATAATCACCCTAGGTGTACCAAATTTGGAGAAGATATTCTTTTTCAGGAATGCGGTGACACTTTTACCTTCATTGTTTGAAAGCGCAATTGCTTCCACCCATTTTGGCACATAATCAACTGCAATAAGAATATACTTCATCACATGTGAACTCACAAATGGACCCATAAAATCAATGCCCCATACATAAAACAACTCAATCACCAAAATCGGATTCATTGGTAGCTCTTGCCTCTTTGAAATTGCTCCTTCTCTTTGGCAACGATCACAAGCTTTGGCGAAATCATGAGCATCTTGGTGGATGGTAGGCCAGTAATACCCAGATGGCAAAATTTTATGCGCAGTCTGAATACCACTATGATGCCCACCAACAGGCGAAGAGTGACACGCCTCTAGTATACTCATCATCTCAACCTCGGGCACACATCGACGAATAATCCCATCAGCATAAATGCGGAACAAATAAGGCTCATCCCAAAATAACTTCTTCACATCATGCATAAACTTTTTTTCCTTTGGTGAAAAGACAAATCCGATGGAACTAGATCACTTGCCAAGTAGTTAGCAAAGTCTGCGAACCAAGGAATAAGATCATGAGAAGCCGCCAATACATGTTCATCTGGAAACGCATCATTAATTTCAGCCCCATATCCTAGCTTGAGCATAACTTCCTCCTCTAATCTGGAAAAATGATCGGCAACTTGATTTTTTGTCCCTTTTCTGTCTTTCACCTCAAAATCAAACTCTTACAGCAACAATACTCATCTAATTAACCTCGGTTTTGCATCCTTGTTTGCCATCAAATATCTCAATGCAAAATGGTCAGTATGCACTATGACCTTAGTACAAAGCAAGTAGGATCAAAATTTCTCGAATGTGAAAACCACATCAAGGAGTTCCTGTTCAATCACTGTATAGTTCATTTGAGCCACATTTAGAGCTTTGCTGGCATAGTAAATAAGATGAAGAATCTTGTCTCACCTCTGTCCCAATACCACACAAGGCGCCACTCCACTCGCATCATACATCACTTCAAACGGTTGCCCCCAATTTGGTGAAATAATGATAGGTGCGAAAAGTAGCTTTTCCTTCAACTCTCCAAATGCTCTCAAACAAGCATCATCAAACTCAAACTTACACTCCTTTTCGAGCAATTGTCACAATGGGTGTGCAATTTTGGAGAAATCCTTGATAAACCTCCTATAAAAGCCTGCATGCCCAAGAAAACTTCTAACACCTTTAATAGAGATAGGTGGTGGAAGCTTTTCTATTACCTCGACTTTCACTCTATCAACCTCAATACCCTTCTCAGAAATCTGATGACCAAGAACGATCACCACGAAGTGGCACTTTTCCCCATTGAGCACAAGATTGCACTCTTCACGCTGTTTCAGTACCTCAGTCAAATGATACAAGAAACCATCAAATGAGTCACCTACCACAGAGAAATCATCCATAAAACCTCAATGGTGTCCTCCACCATATCAGAAAAGATCGACATCATGCAATACTGAAAGGTCGTTGGAGCATTACACAACCCAAATGGCATCCGTTTGAAGGCAAAAGTCCCATAAGGACAAGTGAATGCAGTTTTCTCTTGGTCTTCCGGAGCTATGAAGATCTGATTGTAGCCCGAATACCATCAAGAAAGCAATACCAACCCTTACCAGCAAGGCGGTCCAACATCTGATCCATGAACGACATAGGGAAGTGGTCCTTTTCTGTCCAAGCATTCAATTTATGGTATTCCATGCATATTGTCCATCTAGTCACGGGCTGCATCGGAACAAGCTCGTTTCTCGCATTAGGTACCACAGTAATCCCACCTTTCTTGGTGACACACTAAACAGGACAAACCCAACTACTATCTGCAATGGGATAAATAATTACAGCATCTAACGACTTGATGATTTCCTTTTTCACTGCCTCTTGCATTGGAGGATTTAGTATCCTTTGGTGCTCAATACTAGGCTTGTGATCCGGAATGAGTTGGATTTTATGAGAACAAATGCCTGGAGAAATCCCAATAATGTCTACAATAGTCCACCCAATAACCTGATTGAACCTCTTTAATGCCAAAACCAAAGCCTCAACGTTCGGCATTCAAATCGGCCGCAATGATGACCGGTAGAGTACCATCTCTCCCAAGAATACATACCTCAAATGTGATGGTAGAGCCTTAAGCTCCAATTTTGGAGCTTCTTCAACAGACGATTTTGTGGGTGGAGAGTCACGATTCTTCATATCTAACTCTAATTTCTTCGGTTTGGAACGGAATTCGAACCTATAGAGTGTGGCAACTAACTCATCATAGTCTTCAATACCATCACCCTCAAAATTCATCATTACTGCTGCAAGTGCATCAACACCCAACCGCTCTTCAATAAACACATCAGAACCTTGACCCACAATATGATTCACCACGGATACTAACTTGAGATCACTTTCCTGCTTCATGGACCTACATATATTAAAAGTTACCTCTTCAGTATTCAATCGGAATTTCATTTGCCCCTTCTCAATATTGACCAAGGCGTGCCCAGTAGTAAGGAATGGTCTCCCAAGGATGATGGGAACATCAAAATCAACCTCACAATCAAGTATCACAAAATCCACCGAAATGATAAAAGACTCCACTTTCACAAGTACATCTTGGAGCACACCAATGGGCCTCTTCACAGTTCTATCGGCCATGAGCAATCGCATCGCAACCGATTTTGGAGCCCCTAAACCCAACTTCTTGTAAATAGACAATGGCATCAGATTAATGCTAGCAACCAAATCACACAATGCCTTGGCAATGTGCAATAACTCGATGGTATAAGGAATAGTGAAAGCACCAGGATTTTCTTTCTTCTACACAAGCGACCGAGTAGCAATAACACTACAATGTTTCAATCTATCATCATTTTCAAAACTCATGGCCCTCTTCTTAGTCAACAAATCTTTCATGAATTTAGCATACTCAGGCATTTCTCCAAAGCTTCTATCAATGGAACATTGATGGAAAGTTGTTTCAACATAGTAATAAACCTACGGTATTTCCCTTCTTCATTCTTCTTCACCAACCTCTGTGGGAATGGAGGTAGAGGTCTAGGCATGGGGACAACTTTTTGGGTTATCGCCGCTTCCTTCTCTGTAGCATTCTTGGACTCTCCAGTAACTTCAATCTCATCATCATCTTTCTCAACTACAATTTCAACCTCAGACGACATAGGTGGATCAATGGTCTCCTTACCCCCTAGAGTGGTGACTGCCACACAACGCCCATCATTCTTCGGATTCTGGATGATGCTGCTAGGAAGTGTGCTAGGCTGATGTGGGTTGACTGTAGTGGACAAATGATTCATCTGCTTCTCAAGTTGCTTGATCGACACTGCATGGGCATCAAATTTTTTACCGATTCTAGATAAGTCATTTCACATCTCCTTCACATTCTCATCAGTCGAATCAAACCTTTTCATCATCTTCAGCATCATATCCTCAATCTGTGACATACTACCCCCAGCTTCCCTATTGCCAGATTCTCAATTTTGTGGAGGAACATAAGGCCCAACTCTATCGTTCATGTTGCCATAGTTGTTCTGGTTGTAGTTCTTATCGCGATTGTAGTTCCCATCCCAGACATATTGACCCTCTCGATTGTAGTTACCATAGTTCCGACCTTGGTTTCCTTGACCTTGGCACTAATTATCCGAATTGGAACTTTAGGCGTTAGCTCAGAAACCCCTCGTCTGATCATTCACCAAGTAAGCATCCTCCTCATAATAACATTCCTCCTCCAGTGGTGGTGGAGTCCTAGCCAAGTAATTCACTGCATTTACCTTTTTTGCACCTCTGCTTACATGCTTCAATACTAACCAAAGTTCTGTCCTTATCTGCGCCATCTCCTCATGAATGTCATCGGCAGATTGACTAGTTGTAGCTTGAACTGCAAATGTCCTTCTTGTAGTGTCAGACTTTCGAGTGCTACATGCTTTATTGTTTTGGGAAATCTTCTCCAGTTTCTGAGCGATCTCCTCAAAAGTGCACTCACCATATGATCCTCCAGCAATAGTATCAAGCACAACCTTACCATTGTCATCTTGACCTCTGTAATACTTCTTTAGTGACTCATCATCAATGCGGTGGTTCGGAACATTTCTAATGAATGCAGTGAACTTGTCCCACGAACTACTCACAGACTCTCCAGGTAGTGCCACGAATTTGTTGAGTTTACCTTTGTGGTTCAGCTTCTTTGACAACGGAAAGTACTTGGCCATGAACATCTTGTGCAATTGATCCCATGTATGAATAGAGTTGTACAGAAACTCAGAGAACCATACAACAACATCCCCGGTAAATGATAGAGGGATGACTCACAACATATGACGTTCATATCCAACTCTGGTCGCCCCACACAAGTCTTACAAACACTCATCAACTTGGCCATATGCCTATGCAGATCTTCCGAAGCTATACCAGTAAACAAACCTCTTATTGTAAGCATCTGCATCAAACTGCTAGTCACCACGAATATATGCCCCGAAGGTAGTGGAGGGAGAACAATGGGTCCTTCAAATTCAACAGTATTAAACTCGACCCTGTAGTTATCTTGCAACCTTTGTTCTGGTGGATTTTGCATCCTCAATGCATCTCCGAGTAGATTATCACCATGAACCTGAGCATTCTCATTGACAACCACAGGAGGCTGCAACTACACTCCATCACCTAGATTTCCACCGATTGGGTTGACTTGGACCCCTTGATTATTCATCCTTCCCTAGGGTCAATGGTTCGCCTCGACTCGATCACCTAGTTCTTCTTAACTCTGGATCATATGGGGTCAATGGTTCGCCTCGACTCCGTGTACTTGGCATACACTAGAGTAGGAACCTGTAGAAAACAAAAATAAAAATAAAATGTAAAATTAGGAAATAATTGACAAAAGTTCAATAATGTAGTTAAACTTAATCTAAAAGTCTTATTCCTCGACAGCGGTGCCAAAATTTGATATGCTCAAACTACACCTCCCTAAAGAAGTATAAGCGATCGTTGTCAAATAAAGAACCCAACTTGTAGGTTGGGGTCGATCCCACGAGGAATATGGTTTAGACTTAAACTTAACTTACAATTATATTCGTTTCGTCAACGTATTTGCGAGACAAGTAAGTAAAGGGGGGGGGGGTTGTGAAACAAATAACTTGATTGTTGTTAAGTGACACGTGAGCAGGATTTGAACTTTGTTGTTATTAATGAGATAGAGAAACTAGGTTATATGTGTTACCCATAAGCTCTTAACGCGGTAATCCTAATTATAGTAATCATTTCCTAGTATCACATTCAAAGTGGTAAGTTAGGTATCCATAAGTGCTTGGTCCGCCAAATAGGAAATTTCACCCCGTACCTTGGTCCGTCTATGTGTGTATAATTTACTAACCCTTACATTTACCTCAGATTAGACATCACATCAATTTTTGGCTTAGTTTTCACCCTCGCACAAATTGACATTAGACTATTAGATAGTATCACACTAAATCTATGTTGATAATCTTTTCTTATTAACTACCTCCTTGGTCCGGCAAGTAGTAACAAGGCGAGTTCTAACGTTTGCCACCGTTAAAATGACTTCTAAACGAAAGAATTACCAATACATGCATCAACACTATTCAAAAATTACTAAGTTATTATTCATACTTTGTTAATCGTTCATGGTTCCCACAAACCTAGTTGTGGATTTAGTTACTCATACTTGGAAGAACACAATTTATAATTTTAGAAGAAGAATTCATGAACTTACGTAATGAGTAGAAGAAACTCGTAACCTCCAATTGAAATTGAAAGCCAAAATCTTTATAAACCGAAATCCGAAAATCAATTTTCTAAAGTTTGCAAGTTAATTCCCTAGAAAATACCAAGAACTAAAGTTAACAATAATTTCTAACCCCCAAAAATGAGGTTTACATACCCTATTTATAGAAAAACTTGTCCTAAACAAAAAGGAAATGAAATAAGGAAATAAACTACTGGACGCAGCTTCGATCAACGAGACTAACCTACGGACCGTGGATCGACCAACGGTCCGTAGGTCCCTTCCGTAGCTCAAGACTTAGACTTTTTTCTCAGAAGTTGGAACCTTCAACTTTCAGACACAAACGACGGACGTGCAGTACGGACCATAGTAGGTCCCCTTCTGTGGCTGCACACTTAAAACTTTTCCTCAGGTACTGGAACTCAAAATCTCTGAATAAATCGATGGTTGTGCAGGACGGCCCGTGGGTTGACCTACGGTCCATCACTCTTTTCCGTAGTTACATACTTGGTCAGATTTCCCTGAGAATCAATCCACGCTAGCCCATCGACGGACTGTGACTGGACTTACGATCTGTAGGTCACTTTCGTGGGTGGCCACTTTTGTAGAATTTCAGTTGTCTCTCTCTCTCGACCTTGTCCAAGTCTATTTCATGCAAATATAGCACAATAAACATTAGTTCTAATAAAAAATGACCCTAGACACACACTACTCTTAAGTGAAATGTATTAAAAATATCGTAAACTCACGTTATATCATGTAACAAGGTGTATAGAACCCCGAAGGAATCCATACAAGCCCCTTAGTCCTCATAACATAAGAAATAGAACAATAAGAGTAAAACAACAATTTAGTCCAAATCAGTTTTTATAGACAAGCGGAAGTCTAACTCATTTCTCACTATAGAAAAATATTACAATCGAGTAAAGTGGGCCTAGCCCATACATCATTTTCAAAAGGAAATACGAAAGTGAAACTACAATACGGAAAGTTCGTCCTCAAACCATGAGGACTCACCAAGCTCAGAAAGAAATCAAAGTCCAAAGGCTAGCCACTAGAAGAAAACCCTACATGTCGGACCCTACATTTGGGAAAAATGTAGGCAAAAGTATGCGTTAGTACAAAAATGCACTAAGTATGATAGCTATGCTTATAAACATTTAAAACATGCTAAAAAGGACATTTCATTTCATGACATGCATTTTACCAAGTTTAAACATCATAATAGAGATAGTTGGAAAAGAGAGGTCATAACATTATGGTCAATGCAAGCTAAATCATCTTTAAGCCTTTGAACAGATATGAGATACTTTTAAAAGTAACCTTAGTTCATTAATCATCTTGTTGTGGGAGAATTAGCCTTAACCGACATAGAGACCATGTGAGCTAAAACATGATAACCCAGTGTCTCCCACACCAAAAAGGGGTGTTCTACTTGCCTAAGCTAGAACCATGAGCTTCTAGCTTAAGTTGATCGACTAGCTAATCATCCTATGGGGGCACATAGTTTATGGGATAAGGAGATTGCTACTTGAAACCCGGCCTCTGTTAACGGGAGAGCTTCTATCTCATGAGACTTCTTCTAGAAACATGGCCTCTACTAATGGGAGAGCTTCCATCTCAAGGTCAATATCAACTCGGTGCTAAGCATAATTCCCACGAAATAGTATTTTCATACTTATTCTCCTTATCCATGGAAATACATGTCATCTTGTCAATCCAAGCTAGTTCATTAGGATATCTCTTATTCATTAATTCAATTAGGTGAGAATAGCCTTTCGTCCTAAGAATCTTTTCTATGTGAGAAAAACCTTTCACATCATGGTTGTAAGCGTTTTATGAGAATATCCTTTCAGCAACACAACAAAAAAAACAACAACATTGACACTTTACTCTCAAAGCACCCTTAGAGAATTTAGATAGGTTTCATAAGATCATGCATAAACTCATACTTTGCCCTTTCAAGGTTCAAAGCTACCTACAATCACCAAATCTAGAATTCTAGCAATAGATAGGGATTTTATCATAATTTCATGTAACTCTATTACTTCATACTTTAGATTATAAAACACATCTTTCATAATTAACAACCCAACTCCATGAGATCACAATTTGGAAAACATATGGGTTTGCATGGGTTCATATGGGAAAGATCATAAAGGCATTGTAAATCATCAATTCATGCATATTTAGACATAATTAAATCATTAAGATCAGTAATCAAAAGAACCAATGATATTTGAGGAAAATCCTAGCTAATTATGGAATTCAATAATTTGAAATTGAAGAATATGGGGACTCCATGGATGGAAGGAACCCATGGATGAAAACTACCATACCTCAAGTCCAATTGTTTATCTTTATTGGAGGAATTGAGACCTTAGCTTGAAACCCTAGGTTGAATCTTCATCTTCTTCTTCAAGTTCTACAGAGAGAATATTTGAGAGGAGGTTTTGGTTTTCTTTTGGGATTTAGCAAGAATGAATTAAATGGGGTGAATTTTGGGGTAAAACGACTTATATAGGGGTTCTGATTATAGGCAAAATTACATAGTATAGGAATTAATTAATTAGACAAAGACCAAACTGCCCCTAAAAATAACTGACAGATAAACATCCACGGACTCCAGTCGAGGGACCGTGGTCTGACCCACGACCCGTCTTGGTGGACCATTGGTCATGGTCTGAAACTCTCATTTTTGGGTCTCAAGCCACGGGCCCCCCGAACCACGGACCGTGGTATGACCAACGGTCCGTTGGTCAGGCTGTGGTTCTTGACCTTCTGGATTTCTGAGAAGGGCCATCAATGGACCACACCTGCAGTCCGTGCTCCCATCCACGAGCCGTGGGTGGTCCTCGTGGTTTGGCTCCTGCAACACTTGTAAAGCTGTAATATGCCCTTTTTGAATACGGGGTGTTATGTTTCATCACAAACATAATCGGAATAGTTTTTACACCCCTTCCCTACTTACTGTCGCTCCATCAAATAAAAGATCACACCTCTCGACATATGGCTATCGATAATTGTCCACACAAGCGGAGGAATTTCATGCATGTACAAGGTAACAATCTTGGAAAACAAATCTAAGACCGCATGATAAGAAGATAAACATTTCATGCCTAGAATCAAGTCAAATCCATCATATCTAACACAATCAGGTCCAACCAAATGTCATACCCCAAGATGGTCACTACACAAGATACACTCGGTCTACTACTAAAGAATCACCTACGGAGGTAGAAAAACACATAGAAACAAACAATCATTCATAAAATAACTCCTAAGAAGTAGACACATATGAAAACGTAGACCCCAAATCAAATAATGTATAAGTTTGCTAATGAGATACAAAGATTGTACGACATCAAAAGTCGTGGCATATGGCCTCCATAGTCAACTAAACCGGGGCCAATAAGTTAATGAGAAAGACAAACTATAGAAATGAACTCATCCACAGACTTTTTATCACTGGTACAGAATCATCTAAGCAGTGAAAGAACTATATACAACAGAACTGACTAATCAAAAATACAAAATACAAGTCTATACAAATACGGGAAAGCAACAAGTCTCTGGACGCCAAGATCTCAGCACAATCCAAGTTTGTGAGAGCAATAAGAGATCCATCGCTCAATGAGGGTGGGCGCATACGGGGAGCTGCATTAGAAAAAAGATGGAGAAGCGTAGTATGAGTACCAAAACACGGGGAACTCAGTAGGAATCATAGGCCAACCAAGCTCACAAATATCTTAAATATAGTTATAACAAGGAGTCTGATATAACTCTAAAGTAATCACACACTACTGAAAGGAAAGACAAAATCAATTCCAACTATACAATCCAACCAATCACATGCAAACAAACACATAATGATATATGATGCACATGTGGTCAATGCATGTTTAAATTAAAAAGTTTCAGAATTATATTGCTAGCTATTCCTGGACCCTCTGAGAAAACTACGAAACCCGCCTCAACTCATTTACAGATGGAATAAAAGTAAAACCCAAAATTCCTTATGCGGCCTGCCAAAGCTCAATAACATATGCATAGGAAGACGAAAATAATGCATTTTCTTCAAAAACCCAACTTTCTATCAATAAGATCAGTAACCCTGCTCCCTCGAAGCTAAAACTAGTTGAAAGCATAGTTAAACAAGTAGATGTCCCAAAAAACCCCTTTTCTCTCAAAACTAAATGCAAACAAGCCAACAATATGCATCACGAATATACCTCCACACAAAAATAGTCAAGTCATTCTCAAAGAAGCCATACCACACATTGAACATGATAAACATGCTTCATAGCACAATCGTACAAACCTGGAATTTCAGCCAGTCCAAATACATGGCCTCAAACCCAAGATAATTCAATCAATACAACGATAACTGAAAAATGACTAAAAAGAGCATACAAAACACAAAAACGACCAGCACACATAAAATCTAAGTTCCAGGCAACTTAAGAGCATTCTAAGGATCTATAATGACAACCAAGCTAAGAATCAACCTAGACTAAGACTTATCAACTAAATTACTTACCTAAATATCCCAAAATGGACAAAATATCAATTAAGGATCATGCAACCATACGAACTAATCCTAAAGCCTTCCTAACAATAAAACTACTTAATCATATCTTCTATACTACCTTAAAAGCATGAACTCCTAAACTGAATGTTGAATTACTATAATACCCTCAATTAAAAGTACTCAATTTATTTTATTTATTAATTTAATTATTTGTATTATGTTAAATATAGATACCCTTTTATATTAAAAGGGTTATGATTTTCTCAAAGAGATGTGACTTTTCCAAAGGGTTGCGACTTTTTTGACAGGTTTTGACATTTTCGATGAGTTGTGACTTTTCCGAAGAGTTGTGATTTTTTCAAAGGTTTGTGACTTTTCCGAAGGGTTGTGCCTTTTCTAATGAGTTGTGACTTTTGCAAAACGTTGTGATTTTTCCGATGAGCAGTGACTTTTTCAAAAGTTGTAACTTTTCTGATAAGGAACAAATAGCACCTATTCATACTACTATTTGTTAGCTATAAATAGAGGGTTTCCTCTCACTTTTAAAGTACGATTTTTGAAAGTTTTCTA
This sequence comes from Solanum paucissectum, assembly GCA_029582445.1. Lineage (NCBI taxonomy): Eukaryota > Viridiplantae > Streptophyta > Magnoliopsida > Solanales > Solanaceae > Solanum > Solanum paucissectum. Next base: position 813 of record JAJONZ010012311.1, on the reverse strand, counting down.
CTCTTCTTCTTCTTAAATAATCTAAGGGTTATTTGCAACAGTTGATTAAGTTAAAAATTCAACAAAATGCGAGGTAGATAAGAAAGAGTTGTTGAACAAATTATAGCAAATAATTCATAAATTCACAGTCGCATTTTTTCTTACAATTTCCATGAGTTAACAGTGACATAAACTGTGGGAAATACAATAATAATAAGCAAATATGAAAAAAGTCACATGATTTGGGTAAGACATTTTTTGTTTAGTTTTTTTTTACCCTCAAATTAAGCAGTTTCTTTCCGATTTTGTTAAAACAACGGGCATCAACGTTATCCATTGAATAAAAAATAGATTTTCACCTTTACTTATAATATGATAATATAGACATGATAATAATTATGTTTTAATAGATATGTAGGTAAAAATAAACGAAGAAAGTAAAGCGTTGGTGACAAGAGATTTTAATCAAATGGAACATTATAGTGAATATAGCATGAAAATGTATCTTCGTCTTCTTTCTTCATTTGCTATGTATCGTTCTATATATTTTTTTCCTATTATTTTCTGTTAATTTTAATTTGAGAAAATTTTATGTCAGGAAAAAGGAGAAGACTACAATTCTACAAAGATAAGGTAGAAATTTAAATAAATGAAATATTTTTCGCCAAAGGTGATGTTGTTCATATATTAAAATTAAATTATGTTACTAAAATATATATGTATATCTAAAACAAATAATTGGTCAAGCTAAATATTTTACATACACTCAAACCTCAATTTAACCATCATTCGTTATAACAATAAAATACCTTTTATTGTAGAATTACCTCTCTA
>JAJONZ010012310.1:0-26214 GCA_029582445.1 Solanum paucissectum | reverse complement strand
ATTTCATTAAGGGTAAAAAAGACATTTTATAGGCAAATTGTTACTTAAAATAGAAATGTGTCATTCTTTTTGGGACTGACTAAAAAGGAAAGTATGTCATATAAATTGGGACAGAGGGAGTATAATTTACGCTAGAAACACACATCCCGAAGAAATTATATTAAAACTCAGTCTCAATGTGTTCACGTAAATTTTATTCGAACACATCTTATCGATGTTTCGTTATTTTGATGTTAAGTGTAGAGAAAAGTACTATTAACACATCAACAATGAATAAGATCAATATCTACATAAAAACTATCAAAAAGAAAAAGAAAAACTATGAAAGATCTAATACTTTTTATATTATCTTTATAATAGCAAAGGCCTCCATTACTCAAGATTTTTCAATGGGGTGAAGTATTAAACAATTTGTATGATGATTTGGGTTAAAGCATATGAGTTTTTATAACAAAAATTAAACCAAAAAGCATCACCATTTGTTAATAATATTCTTGGTATGATGTAATATCCTTTTTTCATATGGATTCATTTAGTTTACTTCTATTTCTTGCATGAATCTTTATAATTGACCTTTTATTGATTAGTTGTACAACTCTTATAATCTGATGCACTCTACTTTGGAGAGGAGGATTTTGAAATATCATTTTTTTGACAACTTCAAAATAGATGTATAATTTTAAATTTTCAATGTTTGAAATAATAGTTTATTTAATGTTAAGTTTTGTTTTGGAAATAATACTATTACAAAACATCTGACAATTGGTCTCAAACTATTTAAATCTTGTTCTTGAAAGTAAAGAGTCAAAAAGTATTTTCATCTAGTCGCCAGTTACAAGCTACTAGTAATGTTCAATAAGAAATAAAATTTAATTTTTGTTCGAAAAGAGTTTTAGTGACAAGAAAAATATGATTCCTAAACTTAGTTCATATAATGACCCTAATGGTCATTTTGTGATTTTTATCTCTTTTCCATGTTTGACACTCCCCCAAATTTTCTTTAACTATTTCAGACTATATTGTATATTTGAAGTTGATTTTTTATGTGGTTGGATGCTATTGTACAAATTACACTAATTCTTGCGTGTATGTTTGTCATTTCACACTTCTAATAATATTTTATGAAAGGTTTACATCAAAACATTATTTTTGCTATTTTCGTTACTTCTACATGTTGACATGATATGCAATTTGAGTGAAGAGTTAGCATACCTATTATTTGATTTGTATAGTTCTCATTCATTAGCTTTGGATTTTGAGTCATGACATTTAATAAAACCCACAAGTAAAAAAATATTATTGTTTTGACTCAATTACATGCTTTCCCATTGATTTCACATAAACCCATGAAATTTCTATTATTTTGACTATGAACTCTTAAAGACATGAATTTATGAAGAAGTTATGAATCTATGAATGATGTTTTCATGAAAGTTCTGCATGATTTATGAAAAGAAATGTTTTATGATCTAGGTTGTTTTGAGATGAGCATAAATGAAATTGTGAAAGGTTTTATCATACTAAGAAACTATGATTGGTGAATGATATTCCCACACATGCTTTAAGGTGCTACTCTATGATTATTTAAACTTCGATTAGTCACTTGATTGTGTTTTTCTATATATGATTATATGATTATGTTTATGATTAATTTCATTGGGACGTTACTTAACACCGAGAGGACATTGAGATGGAGGTTCTCCCGTTATTAGATGTCGGGTCTTTAGTAGCAATATTCTTGTCCCTAACTATGTGTCCCCGTAGGATTGTCGTGACATAGCCAGAGGATCCACAAAGGCTAGAAGTTTAAGGTATTTGCCTTGGTAAGCAACAATATTTATTTCGGTGTGGGAGCAAAACACCCGTTTCGACATTATAACTCACGTGGTCTATGTTGGTTAATAGTATATATCCTACAAAACGAACTAAATTGCTTTTAAAGGTCTTATGAAGCTTTTATTACGATTTTAAGAGGCAGTGACCATGTTTATGATTTATGATTCTTCTTTAAAGGTTTTACTATGTTGCGCTTTTGTCACGACCCAACCCACCAGGCCGTGCGAGCACCTACATACTACCACCTAAGTAGGAGAATCCTCATACCCCAACAATTTAAAACATGTGGAAATTTGAATAAATGGAAATATATATTATAACGGAATTCTTAATTAAAAACCTTTAAAACAATTTCGAGTTAAGACTTGTAAAGTAATTATGTAACGACATCTTTCTATCGTTATAGAAAAGCCAACGAGGGAAAATTTGGGGCCGGAAAAACATTTTCATAGTATTTGGATTTTCCCAACCTTGTCTAGATTTGGACGAAATTGGAGTCATCAAGGTGCAGGTTAATCTGGTAACAATCGGGTGAATCATTTATGATTTTCATTACATGAGTAGTTAGATAACTCGTTAAAGAATCCAAACGACTTTACAAAATTAAATTCGGGTGAGTAGAACTCCCGGAATCAATCTTGGCGTAAAGGGTATTTTTTGAGCGTCGTGTGTTAGAGGTGTGTTGTGAAATGGGAATCTTGGAATTCTTGAAATAGCTCTCTGTATCGCATAACCCGCTTTGGCGCTGGGTTTTGCCGCTCTGGTGGGGCCACTACAGCAGGGTGACGGCCGATGTGGCAGGCTCGACGAGAATTAAAGTCGTTAATAAACCCCTAAATGACCTAATTATGCACTTTTCGACTTTTAGAGATAAGGAATGAACCCCAGGCGACTCCTACTCATTTTTCACCATTCTTGAGGCTAAAGGTAAGTTTTTCACTCCCCGAATCCATTTTTTTGATCGGTAGGACGTAATGGAAATTGATGGGGGAGGGTTTAGTTATAGATTCTATAATGGAAACACCTTAAATTGGATAATTGGGATCATGGGTATGATCTAGGGTTCATAGAATTGTTAGTAATTTGGGTAATTAGTGATTATTTATTGATTCCTGTGTTATATTGATTGTTTGTAGACGAAGAACAAGCGGAACAAATCCGAAAAGGGAAGGATCAAGTTTCTTAGGGTTTCAAGCTTGTTTCGAAGTAGGTGATGGTTGTGATTCCATGATTGTGTGATGTATGTTTGTTCTTGCTTCATTGTTATACTTGTATATGTATGAATGTTGCAATGTTGATCATACTTGTTGTAAATGAGATAGATGAATGATGATTGCCATGAAACCATGACTTAAATATATGATCTTGATGATATACTTGTGATTGTGATTGTGGTGTGTTGAATAGATCGGTTGCCACGTTCCGACTAACTTGGATCGGTTGCCACGTTCCGACTAACTTGGATCGGTTGCCACGTTCCGGCATAACTAAATTGGATCGGTTGCCACGTTCCGGCATAACTATAGGATCGGTTGCCACGTTCCGGCATAATTATGGGATCGCATACCACGTTTCGATATGCTAACTATTTGGGTTTGGGTTCCGTGAGGGGACCAATGATTTGATATAAAATGTGAAGTTGTTCGTTGTTCGTAAATGTTGATAATATTGTATATGTTGATATATATGCATTTGATTATAATGTTGTCTTGACTTGCTAATGTTGCACTTAGTGGGATAGCCGCGTGATCCTACCAGTACGTTGTGGTTGTGTACTGATACTGCACTTGCTCTTATTTTTGTTGAGTACAGGGCATCTTCAAGTGGCTACCAATAGACCTTGCTTAGGAGATCAGTGATCGTCGTTCGAATTCAAGGGTGAGCCAACTCTTCCGGGTTGCCATGAAATTCTCCTTCGTCTATGTCCACCATTTTCGGACTTAGACATTTGTTCTAGTTAGTTGATTAGTTGATTAGTTGATTAGATTGGGGTTGCATCCCTTCTTGTTTAGACTTGGTTCATTGTTAGATTTTTTGGTACATTGAATTTCAGGTTCTAGGTTATTTCTTCCGCATTGTTAGTTGTTAGATCTTTTGTTGAAGTTTATGTGAACTTCAATTTTAGCTATTATTTCTTCTTTCATATACTTAAATGCCTTAGTTTTTAGATCAGTTGATTGGTTTGGGTTGTAGTAGTGGTTCTCCCACCGGAGTGTTAGTGTGGGTGCCAATCACGACGGTCTGGGTCGTGACAAATTAACACTCCCAAGGATCTAGTCTAAAAAGGTATAAGAGCTACTAAGAGTACAACTGGACATGATAAATAAAAGACACAACTCCCACCATGCGGAAGGAAGAATAGAAGCTGCTCGAAACTTTCTTTGTCCTCACCTAATGAAACCTCATCGATCCTGAAACCAGACAATGTCCAAAGATATAGCAAGAGTAGTTTTAGTACAAACACATGTACTGGTAGGCAACATCGCTCAACCTGATGCCCACCGCATAATATATGGAACCAACTAGTAAGGTTATGCAATAAAACCACTCGCTTCTCCACCCTTCCCTCTCTCAAAATACCGACGGATCACACTAGCACTCTAACTTACTAACCCTTTTTTTCGGTCAACCTACTTATTAGGTTCTTTGATCATAGCCTAACCATTCTAACACAGATAATCTGCAAGTACAACTACCAGCCTTCTAACTAACCGATCGCGGCAACCCTTACTTCCTCTACATATTACCCCGTCATTACCACATGTTACATTTCGTCACACTTCTTAACCCTTAAACACAATCCCTTTTTCCAAGGTGAAATCCACCTAAGCACTTACAACACGTACATCACCCCCACTCCTTGCCAATACAACCCGCGACTCCCTTACTTGAACATTAACAATTCTCGAGATGCCTACTCCCCACCTCCGTTTCGCCTTTCATCAAAATACTTACTAAGTCTACCCAACATAGAAAAACAACCAAGCATGAGACCCCATAATCGTAACACAACTCCAAGAATTATGATATCAATTAGCGTTACGAACCATGTTCAAATTCACATTATCTAGGTACACAATTACATCAAATAATTGGTTCTCTCATGGAACCCAAACCCAAATAGTTAGCATACCGGAACGTGGTACCCGATCCCATGTTTATGCTAGAACATGGCAACCAATCCCATAATTATGCGGGAACGTGGCAACCGATCCTAGTTAGTTATGCTGAAATGTGGCAACTGATCCATTCAACACACCACAATCACAATCACACGTATATCATTAAGATCATACATTTAAGTCATGATTTCATGGAAATCATCATTCATCTATCTCATTACAACAAGTGTGATCAATAATGTAATATTCATATACATACATGTATCATAATGAAGAAAGAACAAAAATACATCACACAATCATAGAATCACAGGCATTACCTACCCTAGATCATCATCTAAGGCTTCATCCTAGTATTTAACCATATTTGTTTTTGTGCTTGAGGGCCTATGCATAATACTACCATTGATTTACATATATTACGTAGTGAACACATATTTATAACTACTCAATTCATAAACCTATCCTACCTGGGCGCCAAGAAGCTACACGGAGGATTTGCAGATAATTTTCTTGTTTTCCAGACGACATGACAATGAATTTTTCCAAGAATCCACAAGATCTCACCATCCTTACGCTAGAAATCTCCTTCTCCTTCCTTCCCAAGCTTAGAGAAGCTTTCTGAGGGTTTCTAGGGTGTTTTACAACTAATTTAGGTATTTTAGGAAGAAGGAGAAAATAGAATTTTGTTTTATTTGCATTCTGTCTCGCCTATGCCGCCTTGGAGCCAACTTACCCCTCCCTAGCTGCAATTGTCCCGCTCTGGCGGGATAATAGCCCAAAATTTTCCCAGATATTTGTTTCTCCTAAATAATGGCGGTTCGGGTCGTTACAATAGATACCAATTTACCCCTCGTTCATCCCCGAACAACTAGTGCACGGGTCATTACGCACTCTACCTGTATAAATTTTGTCTAAAAACTTGGTCTATTCCCAAGACACGGATGGGGACGATTTTAATTTAACAAACGTGATTCACGACATGTTCTATACTTTAAGAGGCCGGTTAGGGATATGACGCAATGCTCGAAGACGCTTGCGTCCTGACTTTTACACAGCTTGCCCCGCCAGGGCGACAACCCTCCCGCTGGGGAGGGGCCACTTTGGTGAGGATCTCCCGCTGAGGCGGGAGATTGGGAAATAGTAATGGGGGGAATGAACATTTTCCCCATCTCCTTCCCATTCTCTCAAACTCTCTCCCAAAAACATCTCAATTCAATCGCTTGGAACGTCGAATCAAGGTAAACTTCTCGTCTCTTACACTCTTTACTTCATTTTTTGATTAATAATAATTGCATGATGATTAACTGATCGAAAATAGACGGTTTTGGGGTAGCTTTTTGTAAAATGCACATAGGTTGCTCGATTTGTTAGAGAAATGTAGCATGGGTACTTTCCTTACATCCCCAACGTTCCCACAACTTCCTGGGCGTAAGGATTTCGTAAAAATACGGCTAAATTGATACAAAAATGGGTGGGGGAAGTTGAAGGGTCTTTTGGTGTAAAACTTGAATTTAGGCCTCATTTAGGAGTTATTTCGCCGAAATAATTGCTTATTTAGGTTCTAGGGTAGTTTATATACTCTGATCTGCTGAAATTCAATTGAAATTGGAGGTTTTAGGATGAAAAGGTGTCATTATAACACCTGGTGTTCGTCCCAGATAAATGCCTTTATGGCGACCTTCATCCCTCTATGGCGGCCTTCATAATGCCGCTATGGCGGGATGCGCCAGACAAGTGGCCTGCACCCTTAGCACATAACTTTCTCTCTTCTTATTTTAGCCTTAGTCTGACTATCCCCTCCTGTTCTAACTTACACTTAACTTATTACAGGCTCTCTAAATAGCAGGTCAAAATAAATAAAAACCTACCCTTCATCTGGTTCCCCGATTCCGCGATTCGAGAAAGGTATCATGACAACTGCAACACGGGTTTCCATTGTGAGAAAGGTTTTGTGTTGCACAAGCTAGATGAGAAGGCTCCAGCATTTCATGCTCGCCTGATGGAGTTTAGGTAGGCTCCCCCAGATGCACGTTCTACTTGGGTGATGGATTTCTACGCCATCCTACCTACTGTGTGATGGGACGACCCTTACCTCGTCATCCATATCCAGGGAGTGGACATTTCCCTTAATGCTACTGCCATTAATGAGGCTCTAGAGGTGTCAGAGGTCTCGAATGCTGAGTACGAGGCCAAGCTGAGTGAGATGGATCTCGAGTGGCTGAGAGATACTCTGGTCGAGCCTATGCGCCGGGATCAGGTCTACTAGGATACTGCAGAGGGTATTACTAGCACGAATTGGTCACCTAATGCTAAGAGCTGGCTACACTTGGTCACTAGGAGGATTCGCCTGTCGGGCAACCGCACCGACGTGAGCTTTCCTCGGGCCTTGGGGGTGGCTTGCGCTATACAGGTCATTGAGTTGAATGTCGGGGCATAGACTATTTCTAAGTGGAAGATTTTCTACTGGGGTAACAAGAAAACATTCTTCCTACCTGGTCTTATCACCGCACTGTACAAGCAGGTAGGAGTGCCGCTCCTCGATACTGATGAGGTACTTTCCATGAATCCCTCCCTTTTATCCTCTTTTGGTTAGATAGGTTTGTACGTCCAGGAACAAGAGGAGGAGGACCGACAGGGCTAACAACAGCCAGGCGGCTGTGGGGTCGGATCAGGAGAGAGGTGACGACACTCGTCTTACTGGGTCTCAACCCCCATTTTCGGCAGCACAGGTAGAGGAGGATGAGGTGTCCTATCACTCCCACCACCCCGGTTCCTCCACACTGCCCTAGAACTGGAGATGCTCCGTCATGAGTTGCGTCGGGAGAGGAGGAAAGGTCTGGAGAGGGACCGTCTGCTGGTTCGGATTTGGAAGGTAGTGAAGATCATGTTTACTTGTGATTCTCCTGGGAAGGATATTCCCATCGTGGAGAAGGGGTATTTCTATCAGTTCTCTAGTTTAGAGGAGGCCATAACAGGCCTGGTACCCCCGGAGGAGTTAGACTCCAACACCGATACCTCTCGGTCGCAGGGTTCTTGATTTGCTTATTCGCCCTTTCGGCTTGTAAATTTTAAGACAACTCTATTTTTATCTTTCACTTTCATAAGTTTCATAAGAACATGGATGCTAGTTTTTTCTGTCTAGTGCAGCCTTATATTTAATTATTAAGGTGTTATAATCTATTGCTTCTGTTGCTGAACACTGTTTGGATTGTCGGGATTGGTTCGGATATCATCTGAGGCCTTATGGATAGCTTTAGAAAGGCCAAGGAGGCAGGCTGAGGTTCTGCCTCGCTTCATCCCGCTCTGGCGGAGGAAATTCTGCTCTGGCGGTCCCACCCTGTCGGGAATTATCCCGCCCCAGCGGTCAGTGCTGAAACAGAACCTCTGCCAAGATTTTTCTGGGATTTTCACTTTTCTAGAATTTCCCAAAGGTTCCCAGCTTTACTCGAAAATTTTAGAATACTCCACACACTAGGAAAATCATTGTCTACACCCAGTCAATCCCATGATACACGAACCAATTCGTTCCCGTTAATTCAGCACTACAACCCACACACCCCCAGGATACACCCAGACATTCACGCGGCTATTACACAAGCACAAGACACGTCAAGATCTTCTTCATAAATCGCCTCGTAGTCTATTTAACTCTCTCATCGATTTCTAGTCAGGACCTTCTTTTTGCAACGAGTTCCACGATACCCGAGCATTTACAACTTACATAATTTAAACCAATTGGCCAACACATTGCACATAACAAGTTTCAGACACACATTTATAGTACACACAATCACACCCAACAAGTTCAACTTTACATTCGTAGTTAATTTCAATAACAAAAAGTACGCATTCATAGACAAGACCAATTTCTTAATTAGCTACTTCACTCCATGGATGACCATTACTGATCATCCATGCATTTATACCGCCCCTAGGGCCAGATACCAATTGGAACCTTCACGGTTCCAATTTACCTTGCTTGTGTTCCGTCAGTCGTGACCACGACATCCGGTCCACTTTGTTTAGATACCAATTAGAATCGGGAGATACCAATTAGACTCAACTCATACCACAAGCGACACTCTCACGAAAGGAGAGAAAAGATGAGACAATTTCCTACAATGCTTCATAGCTTCCTGAAGATTATATGTGGACGTTAACATACCAATCTGCAGGAGTCTAGTCCATATTTTGATCTTGTACTGGGAGACCGATAACCTGGGGTATGATACCAATTTGTCACAACCCAACCCACCGGGCCGTGCGGGCACCTACATACTACCACCTAAGTAGGAGAACCCTCATACCCCAATAATTTAAAACCAGCGGAAATTTGAATAAATGGAAATAAATATAATAACAGATTCTTAATTAAAAACCATTAAAACAATTTCGAGTTAAGACTTGTAAAACAATTAACACTCCCAAGGATTTAGTCTAAACAGGTACAATAGCTACTAAGAGTACAACTGGACATGATATATAAAAGACACAGCTCCCACCATGCGGAAGGAAGAATAGAAGCTGCTAGAGACTTTCTTCATCCTCACCTAATGAAACCTCACCGATCCTGCAACCATGACATAGTATCCGTACAAACAAACGTACTGGTCGGCATCATCGGTCAACCCGACGCCCACCGTATAATATAAGCAACCAACTAGTAAGGTCATGCAATAAAATCACTCGCTTCTCCACCCTTCCCTCTCTCAAAATATCGATGGATCACACTAGCATTCTAACTTACTAACCCCTTTTTCTGGTCAACCTACTTATTAGGTTGTTTGATCATAGCCTAACCATTTTAACATATAGAAAATCTCCAAGTACAACTACCAGCCTTCTAACTAACCGATCGTGTCAACCCTTACTTCCTCTACATATTACCGAATCATGGCCACATGTTACATTACGTCACGCTTCCTAAATCTTAAACACAGTCCCTTTATCCAGGTGAAATACCCCTAAGCACTTACAATACGTACACCACCCCCACTCCTTGCCAATACAACCCGCGAGTCCCTTACTTGAACATTAACAATTCTCGAGATGCCTACGCCCCACCTCCATTTTTCCTTTCATCAAAATACTGACTAAGTCTACCCAACATAGAAAAACAACCAAGTATGAGACCCCATAACCATAACTCAACTCCAAGAAATGCGATATCCATTAGCATTACGAACCATGTTCAAATTCACATTATCCAGGTACACAATTACATCACATCATTTGTTCTCTCATGGAACCCAAACCCAAATAGTTATCATACTGGAACATGGTAGCCGACCCCATGTTTATGCCAGAACGAGGAAACCAATACCATAATTATACCGGAAGGTGGCAACCGATCCAAGTTAGTTATGCCGAAACGTGGCAACTGATTCATTCAACACACCACAATCACAATCATAAGTATATCATCAAGATCATACATTTAAATCATGATTTCATTAAAATAATCATTCATCTATCTCATTACAACAAGTGTGATCAATAATGTAATATTCATATACATACATGTATCATAATGAAGTAAAAACAAAAATACATCGCACAATCATAGAATTACAAGCATCACCTACCCTAGATCATCATCTAAGGCTTCATCCTAGTATTTAACCATATATATTTTTGTGCATGAGGGCCTACGCATAATCTTACCATTGATTTACATATATTATGTAGTGAACACAGATTTATAACTACTCAATTCATAAATCTAGCCTACCTGGGTGCCAAGCAGCTGCACGGAGGACTTGTAGATAATTTTCTGGTTTTCCGGATGATATGACGGTGAATTTGGTGAAGAATCCACAAGATCTCGCCATCCTTATGCTATAAATATCCTTCTCCTTCCTTCCCAAGTTTAGAGAAACATTCTGAGGGTTTCTATGTTGTTTTACGACTAATTTAGGTATTTTAGGACGAAGAAGAAAATAGAATTTCACGTTATTTGCATTCTGTCTCGCCTATCCCGCATTGGCCCTAACTTACCCCGCCCTGGTGCCGCCACCCTAGCGGCAACTATCCCGCTCTGGTGGGACAATGGCCCAGAATTTTCCCAGATTTTTGTTTCTTCTAAATAACGACGGTTCGGGTCGACATGCATATCATGTTTTCCCCTTTTGTCCTTTTATGACCATGTTTTATGGTTTTATGCATATTCCTCATACTTAGTACACTTCATGTACTAATTATGCATACTTGTTCCTACATTATTTAATAATGTAGGGTGTGACGCTTTCTCTCCTCCCACTCGTAGCTAGTTGATCTGTTCAAGGTTGAAGACGTGGTGAGTACTCATGTTCTGAGGACCATGTAATCTTTACTTTATTTTTCATATGTCTTTATTTTTCAGACGTTGTACGTAGTGTATGGTGTTACGTCCCGACCACTTTTTTGATGTATTAGAATGACTTGTCCAAACTATGAGTAGACTTGTGAAGTGACTTGTGTAGGGCCTCTCGAAGTATTATACACCATGTCATATCTAGGGTATTCTTTCGATCATGACAAATGTTGATTTAGTTCAGTATTTGACCTTGACTTTATTTATAAAACTCTGTTGGATTTAATTATTAGTTATTTGTTAATTGTCTTATAGTGGCCTAGTCTCTTATTTTTTGATAGTTCTCCCATTATATGGTTAGTGTGGGTGTCAATCTCGGCTAATTGGGTCATGACAAAAGCAACGATACTCTGAACTACATCAATAAGAATTTGATGAAAGTATTCTATTCAATAGAAAGCTTAATATTGAATATACCATATTATTTTAAAATTTTAAATGTAAAAAAATTTATCTCTTCTTTTAAATTTCAAAAAAAGTTATATTTGAAAATTCATCCTCCAAAATTGAGTGTGATGAATTTAATGAAATATTATAGAAATAAAAGAAGTGGTCTCATTATCATGATTTATGTGATGAGAATTATTTTATTGCTCTTTTGTTATAGTCTTTGACTAACAATATTTGTTATCTATATTTTAGGTGTACCCATTTTATCTCTATTATTCCTCTAGACCCAAAGACATCTGATAGTGGATCAGCCATCAGCGGAGCTTCTTCGAACAAAGGTGAAGGCAGCTTGCGATTCTACTATATATAGCCATAAGTGGAGCTTCTTCAAACAAAGATGAAGGTATATTGCTAATCTACTCTATATAGTTGGAAGAAAATTAAAAATAAGTTATCGTTATTATTAAATTTGTGATTCATTGGTTCAATTTAAATGATCAAATATCTATACATCGGATACTATATTTATAGAGGAATTTTATTAAGCATTCTTTATCAGTTTTAACCTCCTCTTTACTGATGTACCATTGTGATTCTTTATTTGTAAATAAGTAAGTAACATTTAAGGAGATTAGTCTGATTTAGATCAAGTGAGAGAACAAAGAAATATAATTAAACCATGCTATGAATGTAGATGAAAAAAGAGAAAACTTTACATGATTTTATATATATATATATATACACACATTCCGAAGAAATTATATTAAAACTCAGTCTCAATGAGTTCACATAAATTTTATTCGAACACATCTTATCGATGTTTCGAGATTTTGATGTAAAGTGTAGAAAAAGAGTACTATAAACACATCAACAATGAACAAGACCAATAACTCTCTAAAAAACTATCAAAAAGAAAAAGAAAAACTATGAAAGATCTAATATTTTTATATTATCTTTATAATAGCAAAGGCCTCCTAAACTTAGTTCATATAATGACCATTATGGTCATTTTATGATTTTTATCTCTTTTCCATGTTTGACACTCCCCCTAACATTCTGTAATTATTTCAGACTATATTGCATATTTGAAGTTGATTTTTTATGTCGTTGGATGCTATTGTACAACTTACACTAATTCTTGCGTGTATGTTTGTCATTTCAAACTTCTAACAATATTTTATGAAAGGTTTACATCAAGAGATTATTTTCTCTATTTTCGTTACTTCTACATGTTGACATGATATACAATTTGAGTGAAGAGTTAGCATACCTATTATTGGATTTGTATAGTTCTCATCATTACCTTTGAATTTTGAGTCATGACATTTAATAAAACCCACAAGTACGAAAATATTATTGTATTTCCTAATATAAATTTTAAAAAATATACATATTATAACGAAGATGTGCTATGTCTCTACAAAAGTTGTCAAAAATTGAAGTATCTAGGTAGAAATTGCTTAGGTTGAGACTTGTAAATATTTCAACCTAGGCTAGTGTTTCACAAAGATCACGTGTTGTGGGCTTTAGGTTTCAACTTTGAACGGTGATGTAGTGTTGTTGGTTTTGAACTTATATTATGTTAGTTGAGAGGATTAGTGATTCATAGAAACTTTTTGTAATTAAAAAAGTGATTAGTAGAACTTCAATTATAGCAATTTCTACTTGAGATATTTCTATGTTATCCGAAAATCCTAAGTGTGTTGTGAAATGGGGAAACTTGGAAAGTCTCCCAGAGCCATTGTTATGCTTCATCACAGCGGGGTCCTCGCCTCCATAGTGAAATGTAGCATCCTCAACTATGCTAAGAACTGTAATAGCAGTAAGTTTCTCACCATAGAGGACTCAACCAAGATGAAGGCCACAATAGAGATTGCCTTTTTGTCATGACCCGAGACTATTCCCTTACCATAACACGTGCTCATATATCTACAAGTGGCCCTAAGCTAAACCATTGTTTAGCATGACACTAAGATATACATACATGGATAACCAAAATACTGATATGGAAGCAAAATAAAATCAAGTTTATTAAACTTAAACATCTAAAATAACAAGTTCTAACTAAACATAAGTTGAAGCTACACTAAGGAAGTGTCTACTAAGATGAGTTTCTAGAAAGAGACCCTAACTAACTCTAACTGTGTGAAACTGAAATTACTATAATGAATGTAATGTAAAGCATGTCCTCGAAAGATGAGGACTCATCATTAGTATTACTAAGATGATTTGGATTCGTACCGTAATGTCTCATTTCTTATGAATTTGATTTTAATTATAAAATTACCATTTTACCCTTCCTCTCACAGTTTTCATGCTTAGTTTGTGTTTTGAAAATGGTTGGTATGGTCCTTGATGCGATCCGGTGTGTTTTTTGTAGTTTGACCCCTCTTGAGTTGAGAATTTTTGATAGGGTTGACTTCGATCAATATTTTTAGTTTCGAGCATTGGATGGGAATTTTTTCATTTCCATCGCATCTGGAACGTTGGGTTTGAGCTAGTCAGGCGGTTGGTAAGGCTTTTGAGGCCTTATGTTGAGTTTTGAGGCACTTGGGTGAAAAGTTGAGTTTTAGCCTTAAGAGTGGTCTGGGAGGGAAATTCCGTTATTTGACCTCTTTTCGGAAATCCAATGATTCCATTATGTCGAGAATGTTGATTCTAGTGGGGTAGAATGTCAAATTTATTTTTATCGAACCTCAAGCGATTCCCGACAGTTCATAATGATGTTTCTTTTTTGGGGCCTTCACGACTGCGGCCCATAGGCTCACATTCGCGATGAATTCATTTTTTCTAAGCCTTTGCGGACAAGGTGTCTCGCGATCGCGATAATTCTCCCGTGTCTTTCATGATCGTGAGAATTAGTGGCTCGCAATCAAGATGAATAAATTTCACATGGAAAAACAGAAATTCTGGATTTTTTTCCAAAAATCCCATTTCCACCATTTTCAAACCCTTGGAGAGTTGGGAGGCGATTCTTTCTTGATTAGTGATTTCTTGTGTGGGCAAGCTCCCTTTTCTTATTCTTTTTATCTTCCAAAAACACTTTTAAACCTTTATTTTAGAGTGGAGTTTTGGGTTCTTCCCCTAAAATTGGTGAAATGGCATTTTGATGATTTGAGACTCATTTCTTAATTGATTTTGATGTGGTTTTAATCCATGAATCCATCTTGGCTTGTGGGGCTTGATTTTCAACAAAAAATCTATTTTTCCCTTTTAAATTTCCAATGAGATTTTTGAACTATTTTACCCCTGATTTCAAAACCTAGAAATATGGGTATCATAGAGTTCCTTTTGATGAACTCTTTCCATTCTTGATAGTTGAGGATCATTTCAATTAGCGTGTCGTTTAGGATTTGCTCTAGTAGAATTGTTCGAGTATTGTTTCGGTCTTGAGGTAGGTTTGGTTACCTCTCTTTTAGACTCATATGACTAATTAACATGTTCTTAGGTAGCCCACTATGAAATGAGTAATGGTATGGGTTTTAGAAACTAGTAATCCTTGATTTTCCTATTTTAATTCAGTTGATGCCTTATTGTGATGTTTAGCATGTGTGAAGGCTTGTGTGATGGTGTTAACTGTTGTGGAAAGTATGTGATATTTGAGTAATTGCCCGAGCGAAGGGCAGTATGACATGCCTTATTTTTGACATTGAAATGCCTGAGTTAGGATATTTAGATTGTACTATTTTTAACTCTTAATGAACTGATTATTCATTGTGTTAAATGTGTGGTGATGCATTCATCCTCATGCAACATATTATTGTTCATGAAAATTTGAGAAAGTGGAGAAATACCATCTTTTTTAGAAAGAAAATGTAATACCTTACTTAAATTAATGACAAAGCTGAGGTGGCAAGCTAAGGAGACATTGAGATATTGAGATTGCTATATGGACTGCGAGTCCCCCATAGGTCTTTGTCTAAAAGCTAGAGTCTCGGAAAGGTGTATATGATAGGTTGTGCAACGATCTTGGTATTACCACATCATCCCATTGCACCACGTTAGTCAATCTTGTTCTGTTGTGTTACTTATTTGTTTGTTGATTTACTATTATTTGCCTCCTTCGATGTTTACTTTACTCGTGTTGTTCTAAATAAATTGGCAACACCATTGCCGGAATGGGACTTTTCTCTG
This sequence comes from Solanum paucissectum, assembly GCA_029582445.1. Taxonomy (NCBI): domain Eukaryota; kingdom Viridiplantae; phylum Streptophyta; class Magnoliopsida; order Solanales; family Solanaceae; genus Solanum; species Solanum paucissectum. Next base: position 10,377 of record JAJONZ010012310.1, on the reverse strand, counting down.
TACAGTTGAAAGTGTTCATAGTTTACTTCTTATGTTTGTTTAGTTGCTTTACTCAGTTGGTCAAACCTACAGAGTACGTTTCAATTGTACTCACCCCTACTTCTATTATCACTTTGATGCAGATCCTAGTCAGGGTGAGCCTCGTAGCAATTGATTAGATCCGGTGGAGTTCTCCCTTTCGGAGTTCTGGTGAGATCATATTTTCGAATCTCTATTAGTCTTCATCTAATGCTTAAAGTCTTAATCTTTTTCAAAGACTTGAGATGTATTTCAAATTCCATATTTTATTAGATGATCTTTAAATTTATCCTACAACATTTTGTGGATATTCTTTGATGGTTTTCTATAATTTGTGGTTTGACTATCCTTTGGAAGTCTCGTATGTATATTTCTTTCAGTTTACATACCATTTTGGAGTTTTTGTGGTATGTGCCATCATGACCTCTACTTTTGGGTCACGACAAATTCGTACTAGAGCTCTAGGTTCATCGATTCCATAAGTTAAAGACTAGGGTGTCTAGTAGAGTCTTATGGATATGTATGTAGATGTTCGTACCTATCTTAGAGAGACTATAAGATACCTAGTAGGATAATTTTTTCCTTTGATTCTGATCGTCTGAGTTGTTCATATCAAGTGTTACGTACCTTTAATCTATTCTCTCTGTTTTAGATATTGAGGACTAGAGCCAGTGCTTCATAGGGTGAGGTCGTACCTGTTGCTAGAGCCCCAGTTCGTGTGTCAGATATGAGACATGGTAGAGCTAGGGGTCATGGCAAAGCGATACAGGCAACATCTGCTCGAGGATGAGCTTGTGAGGTGTCGTCTGGACCCATAGTCGAGCATGATAATGTTATTAAGAAGTAGGCTTATGTGAGAGGCCCAACCCAACCTCCTTTGGTTCACGACAACACTCATATGCCTCAGGAGTTGATTGTCCGGTTATTGACTAGATCGAATAGCGCCCCTCCTACTAGTATTCGTCCAGGTACCGTAGATTCTCCTATTGTTGTTGGTATAAAACCGCCTGTTTAGGGGGGAAATGTGATATTTCACACTCCCGGTTAAGCTTTAGTGCCTTCTTTAGAAACTCTGAAATATCTACCTAATTCTGCTAGTGCAACCATGTTTGTGCCGAGCAGAAGAGTTTTGAGAGATTTGTTAGATTGCCACCTCTCAGGTTTGACGACACAACTAGAGAGATGGATTATGATATTTTAACCGAGTGCCACGATAGGTTGTTCAACCTGGTATTCTAGAGGCTCATAGGGTGTCTTATACTTTTTATAAGTTCTCATGAGTGGCCAAGGAGTGATGGAGATCAGTTCTTGCTCGTAGGCCACTTCGTTCTCCTGCTATGGGTTGAGAGCAGTTTACTGAGGCTTTTCTTGAGAGGTTTGTGACCTATAACTTTCTACACCAGCACAGTGACGAGTTAGATAGATTGGAGAAAGGCTCGTTATCAATTTCTGAGTATGAGGCTCATTTCCATGAGTTGTCCTATTTTTCTATGTCGAGTATTCCCATAGAGTTTGAGCGGGTTTGCAAGTTGGTAAAGGGTTCGTCTGTTATCTTCAGGAGGCCACATCATCTCTTATGTTATCAAGTGGTACATTTTAGAGTATTATTGACCATGCCAGGACGATTGAGAATTTTTGGCATGCTAGGCAGGGTAGTAGTGCTAAAAGGTTTTGTCACCAAGGTCAACTCAATGGTAATTTATCCACAGGTAGAGATTATTCAGGCCAGTGCTTATAAGGTTATCAAGGTAGACAAGTGCAGGTTGTTATTTACAGTTCGGATAGTGGTGGTGGATCCAAGCCTAGTCAGACCGGTCAAGGAGGGCGTGGAGACTCTTATAATTACTTTTAGTGGGGCTCAAGTCCTCGTGGTTGTTTTGTCTGTGATGAGTTTGGGCATAAGGCAAATGATTTCCTAATGAGTAGTAGATTTGAACTCATTTAAGGTCCATTTAGCTCAATACTTTGTCCTTAATGCCTAATTTGTCCTTTTATAATACAATACTAACGATTTGCAGTTATGAAGGCAAGTGGACAAAGCAAGAACTAATGTTTGAAAGAAGGGCAAAAAATGTAAAAAGAAGTGCAAAGTGAAAATTGTTGATCTCCTAACATGAAGTGCAAATCACTTACTGAGCATGAACTCACCCAATATGATAGTGCAAGGCACTTGTTGCTACCAAGGAAGGTCGGCGAACTCCAGAAGACAAGGCGATGTGCTTTGTCACGCCCCGAGCATACACCCTTGGCGTGGCCGGCACTTGAAAACCATTGCTGGTCTCAAGCGAACCCTTGGCCTGGCTTCTTAACTCAGCGGAAACTTAACTCAACAGAATGACTCAAAGCAATGCAAGGTTATAAAACAACCCAACTGATGATATCTGGCCAAAAAGGCAACCGAGTCTCAAAATAAAATATTTACATATATACATAGATGAGAGACTCAATACTAACTGACTGACTGTCTATGAAACCTCTAAAATACTGAGATGGATTTTGGGACAGACCCCGCAACATCCTAATAAAACAAACTAAGAGAACAAAATAACCGAGTCCTCCGGAAAGTAAGGAGGCTCACCACTGACTCTGAAGAGCTCAACTGGATCAACGGCGTGCCGGATGCTGATCCTGGGTACCTGCGTCTGCATCATAATAAGATGCAGGCCAACTGGAATCAGTACATGGAATGTACGAGTATGCGAGCTGGAAAGCTAAACCACAACTTAAGCTTGAAAGGAATACAAGAGAACACTTACCTTAGCTCTGCTAAACTCATGAAAGACTGAACTCAATATATAAAGCAATAAGACACATGCAATATATAAAGCTTGTAAACTACTTTAAAACATGACGTCAACATCATATTTATAATATCATAAAATACCATGCTTCTTCTCAAAGTCTACTTGTGCAATGTATGAATGAAGTCCCATACCCCCCCCCATCCATACTAAGCAGAAGCTCTCAAGGAACCATGCAATTTTTTACTGTGGGAGTTTCTCTAACCGATAACCACCACTAGGAAACTGAATGGTGATATAACTTTTTACCTCACGTTGCCCAAGGAAAATCCTATACCTTGCCGTGATATAGGAAGCTAACTATGCTAAGTGGATCCACTAGCTAAACTTACGGAATCATCTAAAAAGTATGACCCGTTAATCCCATGTTGGCTACATGGTTCCTATGGAGAGTTGAGTTAGTATGAACTCGTGTCCCCAACTCGGTGCTCAAGACTACTCCCAAAAATACTTTATCTCATAAGTGTTTTAAACACGTCTTTCTTTAGTTTGAGATAATTACTCAAAGCTTAGCCCAAAGGCTCTTTTGGAAAACATAGTTCCTTTCTTACTCAAATGTAAAAACATGCATAAACTTCTTTGGGAATACTTAGTTCCCTAATAGCTTTTGAGAAATGAACTCAACTTTAAACTCTTGACTTAACTTAAAACTCAAAGCTCTTTACTTAACTTGAAACTCGAGCCTTAAAATGAAGTTAAAACATTCAATGAAGACTCTTGAACAACTTTGAAAACTTGCTTGACTTACTTCTTAACTTCACTTGACTTTGATCCTGACTCGCCTTGAATTGAATTATGGATTCAAGGTATATGAGCACATGTTTATGGACGAGTTCTTGACGTTTAAACGTACCTTGGAGTGTTGAAAATAACTATGAAACATAGGTACATTACCAAGAAACATGCATGAGAAAGTGGGGAATGAAAGGGGAAACTTGGCGTCCTTGGCGCTCTGCAAGGCGCGGAGTGCCAGCCCTCGAAGTTCAGGGAGGGCCTGCTGGCGCTCTGCTAGGCGCGCCGCCCCAAGGGCTGGACTTCAGAGTCCCTTTTGGGGGGCGCTGTCTGGCGCGACGCGCCAGCTTTTTTCCCAGAAAAACTTCGACTTTTCTCCCTCCTTTTCCAACTCTAAACCACCCTAACTTCAAAGGATTCAACCCCAAAAACTAATAATCATAAATTCCCTCAAACATACAAGAGATTCAACTCAAAAACACAACCAACCTTTTCTTTGAAATTAAAACAAGTTTGGTGGGTGGGGGAAAGTACCACCCCAACACTATGAGCTCACATACCTAGTAGGGATCACCCCCGACGATATGCACGACGATCTTTTGAAGAAACCTTGCTTGATCTTCTCTTTCTCCTCTTCTTCTCCTCTTCTTCTCCTCTACACTCTCAAATCCTTGCTCTCACCCTTTTAAAAATGGGATAAACTGATCTAAAATTAGTCTAACACACTAATATAACCAAAAGAATTGGTTAGGAAAAAGACCAAAATACCCTTACATTTTCCGGACAGATTTTCCTGCCAACTGGCCAACTTCCAAAGGGCATAACTCACACATACGAACCCGGAATCGAGAAAACTCGACGGCGTTGGAAAGATCATTCCACGAGCTTCGTAAACATAACTGGAATTACACTTAACTCATCCTGAGCTAGGAGTTATGACTGCTCAAATTTGGCCAAAAATTCACTTTTTCCCATACTTAACCAAATTTCCAGATTTTTAAATTCCTTCCAAAAATGACTATTTCCAATTCTAAGCCTCTTCATCGTTATTTCAAACTGCCGGATGTTACAATATCTTCCCCTTGGGAACATTCATCCTCGAATGAGATTACTCTTACTAGGCTAAGGGGGTAACATCAAATGCAAACACCCAACAAGTAACAATGCCAACACAACAATAATAACAACATGCTCACTATAATTTAAAGAGCACTAAGAAGGAAATTAGTACCTCGATCTGCATATCCTCCGGATTCAAAGAGATGTGTATATCTCTTCTTTATGTCCTCTTCGGCTTCCCAAGTAGCTTCCTCAACAAATTGGTTCCTCCAAAGGACCTTGACTGATGCTACATCTTTCGTCCTCAATCTACAAACTTGGCGTCTAAAATCTGAACAGGAATCTCCTCATAAGATAAGCTATCCTTGATCCTAATACTTTCAGTTGGTAGGATCAATGAAGGATCGCCTAAGCACTTCTTCAACATGGAGATGTGAAATACCGGATGAACCGCTGCTAATTCCTGTGGTAGCTCCAACTCATAAGCAACATTGACAATCCGCTTGGCTATGCGGTAAGGTCCAATATACTGGGGACTAAGTTTCCCCTTCTTACCAAACCTCATAACCCCCCTTCATGGGTGAAACTTTCAAATATACCCAATCATCTACTTCGAACTCCAATGCCCTTCTCCTAACATCAGTGTAGGATCTCTGACGACTCTGTGCTGTTTTCAACCTCTCTTGAATCACTTTCACCTTCTCCATGGCTTGGTGAACTAAATCTGGTCCTATCAATCCGGCTTCACCAACTTCAAACCACCCAATAGGAGATCTACATCGTCTCCCATAAAGAGCTTCATATGGAGCCATCTGGATGCTAGAGTGATAACTGTTGTTGTAGGCAAACTCAATGAGAGGTAGGTGATCATCCCAATTACCTTTGAAATCGATCACACGAGCCCTCAACATATCTTATAAAGTCTGAATAGTGCGCTCTACTTGCCCATCAGTCTGAGGATGAAAGGCAGTACTTAAGTTCATCTTTGAACCCAAGCCTTTCTGAAAAAAGATTTCCAGAACTGTGCAGTAAACTGTGCACCTCTATCTAAAATAATGGAGATTGGCACTCAATGAAGTCTCACTATCTCTTGAATATATAACTTGGCATAATCTTCTGCTTAATGGGTGGTCTTTACAGGTAGAAAATGAGCTGACTTTGTCATTCTGTCGACAATCACCCAAATAGAATCATGTTGTCTGCGAGACCTTGGCAACCCTGTGATGAAATTCATATTGATCATCTCCCACTTCCATTCTGGAAGTTCTATATTCTGAGTTAAACCACCGGGCCTTTGGTGTTCAACTTTCACTTGCTGGCAATTTGGACATTTAGCAACAAATTCAGCAATGCCTTTCTTCATGCCATTCCACCAATAAACTTCTCTTAAGTCACGATACATCTTTGTGGAACCCGGATGAATGGAATATCTGGAGCTATGAGCTTCCTCCATAATCCTCTCTTGGAGTCCATCTACCATAGGTACACACAATCTACCTTAAAATCTCAATACACCATCTCCCCCTTGTTCAAAAGCTAATACTCTTTGCTTTTGAACATTTGCCTTTAACTCAAGCAAAATGGGATCTTGATCTTGTTTCTCTTTCACTTCTGACACTAATGATGACTCGACTCCGCTCGTCACTTCTATTCCTCCTCCTGTGGAATCCATAAGTCTGACTCCCAGGCGTGCTAGTCTGTGCACATCTTTTGCTAACTCGCTCTTTTCTTCTTCAATATGGGCGGTGCTACCCATAGACAACCTGCTTAAAGAATCAACAACAACATTAGCCTTACCTGGGTGATAAAGAATACTCAGGTCATAATCCTTGAGTAATTCCAACCACCTCCTCTGTCTGAGATTAAGCTCTTTCTGAGTAAGCACATATTGAAGACTCTTGTGATCAGTAAATACATCAACATGCACACCATACAAGTAATGGAGCCATATCTTCAAAGCGAACACTACAACAGCCAACTCTAAATCATGGGTTGGGTAGTTCTTCTCATAAACCTTCAACTGTCTGGAGGCATAAGCTATAACTTTGCCATTCTGCATAAAGACACAACCCAAACCAACTCTAGATGCATCACAATACACCACAAACCCTTGAGTACCTTCAGGTAGGGTCAAAACTGGAGCGGTAATCAACCTCTTTTTCAATTCCTGAAAGCTTTTCTCACAAGCTTCAAACCATTGAAATTTCACTGCCTTCTGAGTCAACTTGGTCAAATGAGATGTAATAGACGAGAACCCCTCTAGAAACCTATAATAGCCAGCTAATCCCAAGAAACTCCTAATTTCAGTTGGAGATGTGGGTCTAGGCCAGTTTTGCACTGCTTAAGTTTTCCGAGTATCAACTTTAATTCCATCAACGGACACAATGTGGCCTAGGAACGCCATAGACTTAAGCCAAAACTCACACTTAGAGAACTTGGCATACAACTCCTTATCTTTCAAAGTCTGAAGAACTATTCTGAGATGACTAGCATGATCTTCTTCATTCCTTGAATAGATTAGTATGTCATCAATGAAAACGATAACAAACATATCTAAATAAGGTTTGAACACCTTATTCAGAAGGTCCATGAAAGCTGCCGGTGCATTGGTCAAACCAAAAGACATGACCAAAAACTCATAATGACCGTATCTGGTTTTGAAAGTTGTCTTTGGAATATCACATTCCCTTACTCTTAACTGATGGTAACCTGATCTGAGGTCAATTTTTGAAAAATAGGTGGCACCCTAAAGCTGATCAAAAAGATCATCAATCCTCGGAAGAGGGTACTTATTCTTGATGGTAACCTTGTTCAACTGGCGGTAGTCTATACACATCCGAAGGGAACCATCTTTCTTTCTCACAAACAAGACTGTAGAGCCCCAAGGTGAGACACTCGATCAAATGAAACCCTTATCTAGGAGATCTTTTAACTGCTCTTTCAACTCTTTCAACTCTGCTGGTGCCATTCTATATGGCGGAATTGAGATAGGACGAGTATCAGGAATGATATCTATGCCAAACTCTATTTCTCTCTCAGGAGGAATTCCGGGTAGATCATCAGGAAAAACTTATGGAAACTCTCTTACTATAGAAACTGACTGAAAAGGAGGTATCTCAACACTAGAGTCATGAACTCGGACTAAGTGATAGATACAACCCTTCGAAACTAACTTTCTCGCCTTAAGGTACGAAATGAAATGACCCCTAGGCACTGCTGAACTACTACTCCACTCTATGACTGGTTCACTCAGAAACTGAAACTTGACCACTCGAGTTCTACAATCTATCGATGCATAACAAGCATGAAGCCAATCCATACCTAGAATGACATCGAAATCTACCATGTCTAACTCAACCAAATCAGCCATGGTGCTCTTGTGATTGATAGAAACAGGACAATCACGATAAACTCTTTCTGCTAGAATAGACTCCCCAACAGGTGTAGAAACACAAAAGGGTTCACAAAGTCTTCCAGGAAGAACATCAAACTTATTTGCAACATAAGGAGTTACAAAAGATAAATTTTCTCCTGGGTCTAGCAAAGCATACACATCAAAAGCAAAGACTTTGATCATACCAGTGACAACATTTGGAGAGTTCTCTTGCTCATGGCGACTAGTGATTGCATAGAGGTGGTTCGCTCCTCTGCCGGTACTAGAAGTAGCTCCTCTAGGTGTCGTCGTATCTAGGGGAGCAACTGAAGAAGATTGGGCCCTATTGCCCAAATTTCCACTAGCTTGTCTGTTCTTAGGGCACTCCTTCATGAAGTGACCCTTCTGCCCACACTTAAAGCAACCTGTCTGGCCCTGACGACAGTTCCCTGGGTTGGCTCTACCACACCTAGCACATGCAAAAATCAAACTACCTCCTTGTGCCACACTACCTGAAGACTGTGTTGGTCTAGTCTTGAAGTCCTTCGAATTCTGGCCATTAAAATCACCTCTGTATCTGGGTGCAGGTGCACTAGCAGATGATGGAGCAGGTCTCTTTTGCCTTTGCTGAAAGGATGGACGGTTTGAATTCACTTTCTGCTGCCCGGACTCATTACCGGTCTTGGCTTTCTTATTTCTGAACTCTTCCCTGTCCCTCAGCTTCTCTTCCTCAACCTGCTGCACATAAACCATCAACCTGGATATGTCCATGTCCCCGATAAGCATTGCAGCCCTACCTTCCTTACTCGACAGACGAGACAGCCCAACAACAAACAAGTTCATTCTACTTCTCATGTCCGCAACCATCTCCGGAGCATAGCGGGATAGTTGGGTGAACTTCAACCCATACTCGTGAACACTCAAAGAATCCTGCTTAAGTGTGAGGAACTCACGTACCTTGGCCTCTCTCAATTCTCGAGGAAAGAAACACCCCAAGAAAGCTTCCTCAAAACAGGCCCAATTCGCAGGTGGTGGCATTCTCAACCCTTCCCCCTCTCCACTGGTCAAACCAAGTTCTAGCAACATCCTTCAATTGATACGCAGCTAGTTCAACCCGCTCAATGTCTGCCACATGCATCACATCAAAAATCTTCATCAGCTCCTCAATGAAGTTCGTTGGATCCTCAGTAGTGCTCGAACCCATGAAACTCAGAGGATTCATTCCCAAGAACTCACGGATCCTAGAAGTATCAGCTCCTTCATGTCGAGCTCCCCTTTGCTGACCAATCTGATTAGTTACAGTTTGGCTCAGAATTCTAATTGCCTCTCTGAACTTGGCATTAGAAATGTCCCCTTGATGTTGCACTCCAGGTGCATAAGGTAACTCTTGCTCCTCAACATAACGTCTAGGAAGACGCCCTCTGCCAACTCTTCGTGGAGGCATGACTATCTGAAACACGCGCAAGCATGAATTAGAAAGAAACTTTTTAGAGATAAGCTCTAACGCACGAGGTGAGTGTGAAAGAAATGGGAAATCTTCCTAAGTGTCGTAGCCTCCCAATTATAGATGTGGTGCGCTTCACACCGATAACTGGAACTCTATAGACACGGCTTCATAGACTCCCTAGGACTCTTGAACTCTGTGCTCTGATACCAAGTTTGTCACGCCCCGAGCCTACACCCTTGGCGTGGCCGGCACTCGAAGACCATTGCTGACCTCAAGCGAACCCTTGGCCTGACTTCTTAACTCAGCGGAAACTTAACTAAACAGAATGACTCAAAGCAATGCAAGGTTATAAAACAACCCAACTGATGATATCTGGCCAAAAAGGCAACTCGAGTCTCAAAATAAAATATTTACATATATACATAGATGAGAGACTCAATACTAACTGACTAACTGTCTATGAAGCCTCTAAAATACTGAGATGGATTTTGGGACAGACCCCGCAACATCCTAGTAAAACAAACTAGGAGAACAATATAACCGAGTCCTCCGGAAAGCAAGGAGGCTCACCATTGACTCTGAAGAGCTCAATTGGGTCAACGACGTGCTGGATGCTGATCCTGAGTACCTGCGTCTGCATCATAATAAGATGCAAGCCAAATGGCATCAGTACATGGAATGTACGAGTATGCGAGCTGGAAAGCTAAACCACAACTTAAGCTTAAAAGGAATACAAGAGAACACTTACCTTAGATTTGCTCAACTCATGAAAGACTGAACTCAATATATAAAGCAATCAGACACATGCAATATATAAAGCTTGTAAACTATTTTAAAACATGACGTCAGCATCATATTTATAATATCATAAAATACCATGCTTCCTCTCAAAGTCTACTTGTGCAATGTATGAATGAAGTCCCATACCCCCATCCATACTAAGCAGA
>JAJONZ010012309.1:0-29439 GCA_029582445.1 Solanum paucissectum | reverse complement strand
TCTCTCTTTAAGGAGATTCAAGCTCACTGCAACAAATGTTTTTCACCGGTCCAACAATAGTCTTCTTGACTGGTCCTCTCCAAGATACAATAATAACTCAACAAACAGACAAGTGTTGAGTTCAAATCTCCACAAAAAGAACACATCTCTTCAACTAATAAGAACACTCTTTTATGACTCTATTTTCTTGTACTCAAAACAAAGGAAGATCAGACATCACTATTTATAGATAAGACAATCTTCCTTATAATGAAAAGAAAGATAATAAGATAGTAAATAGAGAATATAAATAGTCTAGACGTTACATAAGTTACAAGATAAATAGTCAACGCACAAAAATGTAGCAACGCAAAGCTATAATTTTAAAATATAGGATATTGCATATATATATGTATATACTAAAACACACAAACCGCCCCTGCGCCACAAAGCTCAACCATCCAAGTGCGGCTTGACTTCTGCATGACATGGATTTGGTAACCACCAATGTGTTTGGCATGTCAAGGTGTGTGTTGCTTGCTCATGTGCGTGCGCCTATTGCCTAGTCGTGAATCGTGACAGAGTTAGAATTTTTATTAACGAATTTTAAAATATGAAGAAGTAAACACACGAAGAAACTAAAGGAACGAGATTCAACATCTATTATATGATCACTACTAAGAACATAGGCTTTTTTTTCCCACCGTGAACCAATAAAAAATCTATACTATAAAACATGATTTTCTCATTCCATTATCATCGAATCAGCTCATTGAAAAAACGCAGAATGGAAAATAGATTATGGTGAAATATTTGAACTAGTAACATTTTTTCTCCCATTGATTCAATCAGAATATTCGTGAAAATAACCCATGAATATATTTTTCACTGGGAAAGTATTAGTTATTTTTAATAGTGTCTATACACATAAAATAATTCTAATCATATATAAACCATATATTTTTTACAAAAACAAAAGTACGGATAAATTCCCTAGGTCCTGGCTCGCCACTGACCGCCAAGCGCACCACTCCCACACACGTCATAGTTGTGTCTCTGCCCTATTTTTTGGCCTTTTAATTAAATGTGCCAGCTCTTTGCCTCATGCCTAATGTCTTGAATATCAATGCCAAGTCAATGTTTGCCAAATTAATTTTGTCAAGTTTTTGTCACGATTTCTATGGGTCGATTTGGATTACATATCAACGATAAGATTAAAATGGTCATCCCATTTACATATCATCTTTAATTATAATTCTCGTAAAATTAATGTTTCCTTTATACGTAGATAAAAATATATTATTTTTAAAATATTTATATAATTTATTTATTTTTACATTTGATAACTGATAATTATATAATTGGAATCCGACTAAATTTAAATCACTAGTTAGAGCTCATTTTTAATGGAGATGATCATAACAATTTTATTTTTATTTTTAAAAGAGCGAATCCGAAATATTTAGTTAAACGTATGAAAGAGTCTCAAACCTTCTCATCACAAATCGTGTTAGTAACTCACTTGGTTATATGAATCTACAAAAGTACAGTGTGTGATGGGGGAGGGATAGGATGTGAGGGTGGTGAGGAGGGTGAGGGGAAACAGAGGATAGGGTTGAGCGAGATGTGTTAGAGGGTGTGAACGAGAGAACTAAAAAGCGGCCGTTCACATCAGAAATAGAAGTCATTAAGAATGTATTTACTTTTCCTTGAAAAGTCAATGGTGAAACTTGTTTTTTCAAAACTCTTTCCCTAATTTCATTAAAAAAATGTTATCCTCTTTTTAAAGAATTTATTTTATTAGAGAATAGTTTTCTTAAAAAAAATTAACCAACTAAACCTGACGACACTTATTTATACCATGCATAAATCACATAATATTTTTCTTAAGGTTCATAAAATAATATTGTTCCTTTATTTTTGATGAAAATAAATAGCTAGCTAGCAATTCATGTCCACATCACATGTACGTACTTCATTAGGTAAGCATTTCTTGTACACTAAATTAGTCTTGACTTTCAACAAGGACAATAATTGTAAAGCAGTCCGTATATATAATTTTTCGTTTTAAAATAAGTGTTATTTTAATAAAAAAGTTATTTTAAAATAAGTATAGCTTATATTAATAAAAGTTGTCCAAAAATAAGTGTTGCTTTAGAAATTCAAGATAAAATAGTAGTAATTATTTTCAATTATATATAAACCCTCATATTAAAGAACTGTTTCTTTTTAATAGTGCCTAGTAAATTAAAACATGCATCCCTATACCTATGTGTCTTGTGTGCTTATTAGTGCCATTGAGGAGTGGCCGAAGGTTAGGCGTACACATGGGCTCATCCCCGCCATCGATCTATAAATTTTCATATTCCGCAATATTGGTTGTCAAGTCGAGATATGAGTGTATAGAGGCGTCATACTCCCTCTGCTATGATGGTTTCTGCCATGTGCAAGCGGTGAACTACTTGTATGGCTAGGCTAAACCATGATGTTGTGTTACTAGGCTTCGCCTCTCCCTTCATTATGAAAATCTCGCTCCTATTCTTTATGAAAAAGAAGATGGAAACTGAGCTTAATTATCTAATGGAAGGGAAGGAAGAAGTGGAACTTCGCATAAGTGAAGATTGCTGGAGTGAGTCTCAGTTTAAGAAAAATAAATATATTTAATAAATAAGCATAACTTAGTAAATTTTTTATTTATTTTAATAATCGTGAAATAAGCTAAAACAAAACTTATACAGAAACAAAAAGAGTATACATATAATCATTAAGTATACATTATAAATACCATGGACTTGGATTATAGATAGTAAAAGTCTATGTTGATTGGATTCTTCACATATATTGACACATGCATATTAAATATTTTTAAAATAGTACTTTTTAAGAAACCAACACGAAAGCGATTAAATAATGATATTAATTAAGGATTAGAAAAAAACAAAAATAATTGACTTTGTACATCTTTCTCACATTAAAATACACATATTTTCAAAAATATCCATGTGGTCCTATTTTATTCCTATTCATGTACCTAGTACAAAAAGTTGTTGTTTTTCATACTAATGATGTACCATTTTCATAATTGTTCACCAAGTCTAAATATGTCTTGAGATCGTGACACGTGGCAATATCCCCTTTGCTACTTAATCTAAGTTCCTTGCCTACCTCAGCATACACCCATTGGGTATCCTCCATGCACTTTTGCAGCCAACTTGGCATCCTCGTGGACGCCACGTGGGTAGTCCCTCTTTCTGCCACATCATCAATATCGTCGTGGATGATGAATCCCGGAACTTTTGTAACGGGATCGTCGGAGTTGACAATGCGAAGAACATTTGTACCACTTTTCTCCAATTGGCATCGAAAACTTTTGTTTCCAACTCTAGGCCCTCCAAATGATACAACACTCACTATGGGTGCGTTACTAAATTTTGTAGTAATATCACACGCTGTTAATGTTGCTAGGGCAGCACCAAGACTATGTCCTGTGATAGTTATACTTAATGCCTCATCACTATATTTATCAAGAATCTTGCCAATTTCTTCTCTAATTGTGTCTTGCAAACTTTGGTCACATTGGGTGTTTGTTGTGTACAAGTTTAAGAGTCCACTTTGTACCATGGGTTGATCGTAATTTTGATCGAACGTCGTCATGTCGTCTGGTAAGCAAGTCAACATGGCGCGAAAATTCTCGAGCCATTCAGATGAGGTAGCGGTACCCCGATAAGCGATCACCACGTCGCGACGCCCGAGCCTGGCGATCTCTTTTTCGTTGTCGCAAACAGCCACGTAACCTATCCAGCTGGATTGTGGGGATGCTAGGTTTGGGAACGTCCTTTTAGTCCAACGTGGCATTTGGACCACACACGTGGCATACAAGTTCTTGATCACCTTGTAGCCGGTCTTGTCAAGTCCAGAGTCTGTTAGCATTGAACTCTTAGGATAAAGACACGTGGCGTACGTGGGTGATGACATGTCAAAGTCGAAGCAACGATAGGCTGCTTCAACGAATTCCCCGTACCTCAAGATCTCCTTACGGAGATCATCATCAAGTGGATCAAGTAGGCCTTCCCAATTCTTGATCCCTTGGAATTCCATCCACCGGTGCCGTAGTTCGGCCACTGCTTTGTGTCCAACAGAGCAGTGGCCCAACCCCGTGTTCGTGATCTTGAAACTACGAGCTACGAGTCGTTTACTCAATGTAGAACACTTTGAAATAGGGAGTACCAACCCCATATGTTGTTTGGTGAAAATGTTGGAATTTGTTTTGAAATTATTTCCACTTGAGAGCCTCATCATGATTTGTGAAAGGTGTATGTAGTTTTTACAAGATTCTTGGAATGTGGATAATCGAAGCTCTTTTTTTGTGGAGTAGTAATATTAATTCCTACACTTTCACTTAACTATTACATTTTGGCTGCACTCAAATGAGTGCTATTTATAGTTGTTCCCAATCCCAAGCGCTTTATTGTGGGTGCATGGTGGGGTCGAGCTAAGGCGAAACTAAAATTTTAATTTTATAAGTTCTGAATTTTATAATAACAATGACTGAGTTACATTCTAAATTTAATATTTATACATGTTTAATGAATTTAGTAACACAAATACCTGGTCTGTCAGAAGCAACATCTCTATTTTCACGAGATAGTACACTCTATCCTCTCCAGATCCCACTTAATGACATTTCAGTGAATATATTATTGTTATTATTATTATTAATGCAAATACATTATATAAACAAAATCTACTAAATTCAATTGAATCTCCATGAAATCTACTAATTCCACACATGGGGTAGAGGGGAGACTATTCTTAGGAAGACTATATATTATATGACAGAAATAATTGAGGCGGACGGTGCATTTATGTGTTTATAGGATTTATTTTAATATTTTATATTATTTGGTTTAGTGGGGACAAAATGTGTACACTATCAATACTTGTAAAACGTTTGGTCTAGGACTTATTTTGTAGTTTGTTTTTATAAACTATGGTGTTTGGGAATGAATCTTGAGAAAGAAGAAAAAAATAAAGATTGAATTTTTGGTATACATAGATTCCCTCCTGAACTTGTATCGAAAAGTCAGTTACACACTTAAACTATTCTGACGATCTATTACACACCTTTACTACTTAAAAGTGAATTTATTTGCTCCCTAAAACTGACGTGGCAAAAAAATAAAAAATTGGCGCGTCAGAAAAAATTAAAGTTAAAAAAAAAATTTAAAAAATCAAAATCTTCCTTCCCCTCCCATTACCCTTTAGAAAAGAATTAAAAAAATCAAAATCTTCTATCCCCACCCATTACCCTCTTCTTCTTCTTCATTCTTTAATTTTCATCACAATTTTTTATTTTTCATCACAACCTCAAAGATTCATAATGACGTGAGTGTAATAGTGGTGTTGTTGGTTGTGATTATTTGTTGGTTGTTCAGATTATTTGTTGGCTATTCAGATCTGAAAGTGTGGAGCTTTTTGGAACTTCATCGGAGCCATGGCTGAAGCTTTGAGCTTGATGACACACCTGTAAAACAAATCAAAAAAATAAAATCGCAAAGGGATAAGGTAAGGGGGTCTGGTTTGGTGTTTGTTGGTGATTGATTTGGATTTTGAGTGGCTGTTTTGTGGTGGTTGTTTGGTGGTTGTGGTTCGTCGAAAAAGAAGAACAAATGGCGTTGTGGAGGTGGACTTATGGTGGTGATGGGTTGGTTGTTCTTCGCCGGAGAAGACAAAGAAAATTCTTGTATAAATTCAAATGAATGATTTCTCCTATGAGATTAGAGATAAAGTGGGTGGGATTTTGTGATAAAGAAGATATAACTATTAGAAATTTTAATTATTAATTAGAGATTAATTAGTGTAAAATAGAGTTAACAAAAAGAATGTTAATTAATAAAGAAAGAAAAACAAAAAGAATATAAGAAATTATAAAATTTGACATGGCGCTGACGTGGCAATGACGTGGCAGCGCGTGTAATACACTACATGATGTGAGAGTGGTGTTACACGTCTCAGGGCGTTATTAAATTCATTTTTAAATAGTAAAGGTGTGTAATAGATCGTCACAATAGTTTAAGCGTGTAACTGACTTTTAGGGACAAATTTAGGGAGCAATTTATGCCTTTTCCCTTTGAAACTAGTAATCTTTGAATATGTCATAATCATGACATTTGTATGATGATCATAAGAATATGTCATGATGAGCGATGAAATAAGGAGTCGTTTGGTAAAGTGTATACATATTAGAAAAAATAATCCGTTCATTAATATTATGTATGTATTAGTAATGTATAGAGCCGTCAAAACGGGCTTTAGCCGATGGGGCTGGCCCAACTCAACTCGTTATTGGGGTAGGGTTGGGATAGAATTTTTCAAGCTCATTTAAAATTAGGACTTATAAGCCCGGCCCATATAAGTCATTGGCCCTTAAGAGTTGATTGGGGCCGGGCCGGGCCGGGGTCGGCCCATGGGCCAAAACTTTTTATTTAAGGGTAACTTACAATAATCTCACTAGTATATAATCTAATTGTTTAAATACACGTTATGTTGTAATATTATGAATCTTATCAAATTTTGGTACGTCCAGATACATGTAACTTAGATTATATATATATGGACTCAAAATTAGGTTAATTATTCTAGATACACTCTATCCAAGTAGATTCGCATGTATCTAGGATACATAGACAAATATCGCGCCCTCGCCTCCCTCCCATCTTGTTTGTCACTTTCTTATCTCGCTCGCGTATCTGGTATGCGAGATACATGCTAATTACACTAGATTTGTTGCTAGTGTTATTGAAACAACACCATTGTTTGCCATATTTGATTTGAAAATCTTCTCATTTTCTTGATGTTATAGAATTATTAAAAAAAGAAAAGAAAAGGGCTAGCCCGCCCCAGCCCTCGGCCCTTCTAGGGTTGGGTAGGGTTGAACATTTTCAGGCCCTTCCAAATGAAGGGCCGGCCCGCCCTTGCCCTTCAAATTCCTTGGCCCGTGAGGCTTGGGCCGGCCCTTTTTGACAGCTCTAGTAATGTATATATACTATTTAGATAAATTACTTGTATAAATTGTTTTTATGCAAAATACATCGATGACTTTTAAATTTGTTTCCAGTTTCATTTACATTTGAATTATAACGTATTTCGATGTTGAGCACATGAACACATGATAATTAAAGTGTTCTTATTAGACCATGTTCGGGCTCAAATTTTAATAGAACTTCTCCGCGCATTCTCAAATATCCATTACATAGATATTTGATTAACCACTTAAAATATGTCTTCTTCTTTAGTTATATGCATTAGTCGCAATAAGTCGTATAATTAAACCCTACACATGTTCAGCACACACAAAAACACTAAATAATTTATTTTGCATCTGTCCTGACATTGTTTGCCAGAATTACTTAATACTTCTCGCTTGTGGAAGGTATCAACATATATCTTGTAAAATTAGTTCTAATATACATAAACTGGTCCAAACATCACAATTATCAAACACAAAACTAAAAGTCATTAAAAGCCAAAAAAAATAATGTAATTATCAATAATTAATGGCGAAAACTCAAAAATCCATGATTTTCCGATACAACCTCTTTAGCCCATAGAAATTATATTGGCAAGTCAACAGACAACATTAAAGAAATATTGACCTTGTTGACCAAGTATATAGAGGAGGTATTTAGGAAACGAGTAAAATAAACAATGTATTACATAACTCATTTGTTTTTCCGACCATATTGCGGCACAGTCCACAGTAATGCATCCCCATTGACCATTATATTTTTCGTTCGATTAAATTTAAATTTGTGTTAAAAAGTTTTATGTTTGGAATTAAGGGTTTCTTAACAAAAACGATTATTTCATATCAAAAGGAACTCAAATATGAGTTTTTTGATTAAGGATAAAAAAGTACTTAAAACTAGAGTCGAATTTAAGAAGACAAGAGTGTGTTCACCTGAGTCCACTCGATAAAAAATTACATTTTAGTTTTTTAAAAAAATATTTTATGAATAAATAGAGAGCTTGATGAATCTCCTGAACACGAGATAAAAGGTTGCACTAGTTGATTTAGCTAGGTTTCAATTTCAAATTCTTGACTATATTTTGTTTGAATTTACTTTAATTAAAATTCTAGATCCGTCACTACTTAACACTCCATGCCACAACTTTGGTTGGTCAACAACTACTTTATTAATAAGACCAACAAACACAAAGGAAATTATAAGTGGTAGTTAGAGTCCATGAAAACTTGTAACTACCCTCATCTATACATCTCCTCTCTTCAATAATATGTCTTCTAGCCATGAATTCATGGCTTTCTATGAAGGTATTTTGTCATCGTCGAATGGATTCGTAGGCTGCTCAAAACTCGTTAGCATCGTATGTATGCGGAAATCCGATCTTCTTGGGTGAATATACACGAAAAATCTTCTTTCTTAAAATTCTCTAGAAATTTCTGTCTCCGTTACTGAATTAAGATATATAACAACCTTAGACTTCTTGGTTTTGGATGTATATAGACTCAAATATATCATCATAATTATTTTTTTTACTTTTATTAAAGATTTCATCTTAAAGAATTCTGGGGAATATTGGCAGGATTTTTTTCTTTGACTATATTCAGAATAGCCGTTTCATGTTTGTAGTTTAATATTTAGATTTCTCATTCGATTCTTTGCTGACAAAAGGTTTAATTTAATTATTTGTATTAAAATGAATTAAACTAAAAAAAAATTAAAAATGGATTATAATTCAACCCATTCAGTTCTTACTAAAATTTCAATTGCTTCATTTGTTTTTATATAATATATATTTAACATTTATTAGGAAAAAAAATATGATTATATATAATATATTAAATAAATAAACAAATATTTGTAAACAATTATTTGATAAGATTTTTCATATGGATCAACTTGAACTGCATTGAATTGATAAATAGTAACCCATCAAAGAGTTATTTATGCTGAATTGAATTAGACTGAAATAGATTTAAAGACGGGCCATAACTCAATTCATCTATTCTTACTAAGTTTAGTATTTTTTTCTTATACAATTTTTAAAGAACCTAATAAAATTATAATTTTTTTAACAAGATTATATATAATATATCAAATTTTTTTTAAATCAAAATATATTTTGATAAAATTTCTTATGTGCCAATTTGAGTTATATTTTAAACCAACTCTTGAATGAGATGAAACGAGCCTCGCTAAATAGATTGAATTAGGGGTGACAAAATTAGCCTGACTCCACCAATCCGTCCAAATCATAATAGATTTGGGCTAGTGTGATTTTGATGACTTGATATACAATGTTAACGATTTGAAAATATTTAATTTAATTTTTTACATATAAATAATTGTCTAGTTTTTTATTTTTTTTAAAAGATTATTATAGATTACTATAATTATTATAATTGGTGAAATATTATTATTACTTATTTTTTGCAGAGGAAAAAAACAGTTAAAAAATTGATATAAATTTAAAAAGAACAAGTAAGGTACCAATTTTTTTTTGGTCCAAGTAAGATGCAAAGTTTCGTGGATGCAATCTAAAAATAGAAATAAATTATTGATGTTCTATAGATAATCTAACAATTATATATATCTCATTCTTTACATGTTTTTTTCATTCATGAAATAATATCTATAAAGGTATTTTCTAATTTTGGGTAACCGATTGGATTTTAATTAAATTTAAATTTTGAATATGAGAAAAATTGCGGAAGAAAATTGAGTTACACTTTGTGAATTTGAAAGTTTGAAGTCTTACGCAAATACCAAACATCACGTGGGAAACAAAACAAAAAAATGTAAACACGCTCATATTTTTGAATTTGAAACATTATGAGAAATGTATGTTTGAAAAATATAAAAATAATACGTTAAATTAGACGGTTGAACAATGACCAATTTTATTTCTTCAGCCCATTTTGACTCGTTCAAATTCAAGTCAAATACCTCATTTGCCATCCTAAATCCCTCATAAACTAATAAATGAACGACTCGTTGATCCATTTAAACTTGAACAAATTATACGAGTCATATTTTTATGAATTAATTTTATTCAACGGAGACACGTTACTACACGTGCCGCTGTATGATTGGACCCAAAGAGGCACGCAACTCAATGTACTGTTTATTTAATCTTACTTCCTGGTTGGTCAACGTGTCAACATTTTGAAGGCCAATTTTTTCTTTTTTCTTTGTTCTACTATTTAGTCTTCCTTTTCATATTGTTGTAAAATATTATAGGATCCGAATTCGGATTCATCCATAAGGGGTGTTAATTAGCCTGTTAACTTATTAATTAATTTTACGTGTCAAGTTTAAGATCATGATATTAGCCTATATAAATATTCATACTTTAATCATAATATATAGAACGAGTTATCGTTCGAAAGAATCTTTAGGTGATAGACAAATATTTTTTCCTGATTGTTGCTGATCAACGTAAAATCACATAAGTCGCTTGCTTACTAGTATTTTCGATTAAATAGTGTACTACACATATTATATGTCATTAATATTTTCCTTTTGATCTATCCTGGAATAAATAATACTACACATCACATGATATGTTAAACATTACACTACATATCATTAATAACATCGTGCTCTTATCAATTATAGAAACAACATGTTTACACATCATGACTTGTTAAACACTACTCTACATATCGTTAATACCATCTTACTCTTATAATTATAGAAACGCCATGCCATGTTTACACATCCTGACTTGTTAAACACTACACTACATATCGTTAATAATATCATGCTCTTATAATTATAGGAACGTTATGACATGTTAAACACAAATAGTCCAAAAAACAAAAATTCTTCCTTCTTGAATTCAAAATCCAAAGTCCATAGATACATGACTATACAAGTTGTAAAATAAGTCCTCTAGCAACGTTTTTCCAATTGGTAATAAACACATTTTGTCTTGTCCCCACTCAACCATAGTAATATATACCTATATATCCTATATGAGAAAAACTATAAATTGCTCAAATATAACTACGTGAAAGTGTATGCATTAAAATTATTATCTCTCCATAAAAGATAGATAATGAGGTTCTCAAGTGGAAATATTTGCAAATCAAAATGCAACATTGTTTTCATGACCAAACATCATATGAGATTGGTATTCCCTATTTCAAAGTGCTTTAAATTGAGTAAACTCGGAGCTCATAGATTCAAGATTACGAGCTCGTGGAACCCAGGGTTCGGCAATTGTTGTATCGCAGACAGAGCGGTGGCTGGACTCCGGGACCGTTGGATGGAATTTCAAGGGATTAAGAATTGGGAAGGCTTGCTTGATCCACTTGATGATGATCTTCGTAAGGAGATCTTGAGGTACGGGGAATTCATTGAAGCAACCTATCGTTGCTTTGACTTTGACATGTCATCACCTACATACGCCACATGTCTTTATCCTAAGAGTTCAATGTTGTCAGACTGCGGAATTGACAAAACCAGTTACAAGGTGGTCAAGAACTTGTACGCCACGTGCGTGGTCCAAATGCCACGATGGACTAAAAATACGTTCCCAAACCTGGCGCCTCCGTGATCCAGCTGGATCGGTTACGTGGCCGTTTGCGACGATGAAAAAGAGATCGCAAGGCTCGGGCGCCGTGACGTGGTGATCACTTATCGAGGTACCGCGGCTCGAGAATTTTGGCAACCCATGGTACAAAGTGGACTCTTGAGCCTATACACAACAAGCACCCAATGTGATCAAAGTTTGCAAGATACAATTAGAGAAGAAATTGGCAAGATTGTTGATAAATATAGTGATGAACCATTAAGTATAACTATCACAGGACATAGTCTTGGTGCTGCTCTTGCAACATTAACAGCGTGTGATATTACAACAAAATTTAGTAACGCACCCATAGTAAGTGTTGTATCATTTGGAGGGCCTAGAGTTGGCAACAAAAGTTTTCGATGCCAATTAGAGAAAAGTGGTACATATGTTCTCCGAATCGTCAACTCCGACGACCCCGTTACAAAAGTCCCGGGGTTCGTCATCCACGACGATATTGATGACGTGGCAGAAAGAGAGACTACCCACGTGGCGTCCACGAGGATGCCAAGCTGGCTACAAAAGTGTATGGAGGATACCCAATGGGTGTATGCTGATGTAGGCAAGGAACTTAGATTAAGTAGCAAAGACTTTTGTCCACAAATAATAAACAAAGGGAATGTTGTCATGTGTCACGATCTCAAGACATATTTACACTTAGTAGACAATTATGTAAAAGTGGAACACAAGAGAGAGAAACTCATCAAAAGTGATTAATGAATTGTGAGTTCAGCACCATAAGGCCTTAAGTTTAAATTTCAGCAAGTTATCATTTTCATCTTTTCTAGCTTTGATAGATACTAGATAGAATTATGTAGATAGTAGATATATATTCCGTAAAATTAATCGAGGTACACATAAACGAGTTTATTGAACAGTACGAAAGAAGTGTGGTTCTATATTTACTAGATACAAAGAATAGGACCACATGTATATTTTTTGAAAATCCACACCAAAAATGTGTCGTGAGAAAAATGCACAAATCCACGTACATTTTTTTTCTATCCTACATATCTCATTATTATTGCCCATACTTTATAGGTTGGCAATATTTTTAATGTATGTATAACAATCAAATAATAAAAGTCAAATAGTTCTGAATCTTTCTGGAATTATGTGCATGTTAATATATTTATTGTCCTAGTTGAGTTTCATATCATATAGTATATGAATTAAGGATTAATTTCATTTCATATAAAAGAAAATAAGAATTTTCACCTAATTAATAAAGTTCATCGGTAGAGTCAAATGAAAAAAATAGTCACACTAATAATGTTCCACATGATATGTAAGGAACAAGCTAATTAGGAGTGGATTGTGAATCTATATATCATGCACAATTTCAATTCTCGTATGTTGTCTGTCTATCTATCGATAAATAGATCAATTTCATCAACTTGATATATAAGATAAATATGTTAGATATATTTGTAGGAATCCTTACTTTCTTGCCTATACTTCGTAGGTTAGCAATGTTGTAATTTTTTCCCCCTGAATTAGTTAATACTTCAAATCAAATATGAGATAAAATTAATTTAAAACTTATTTTTTTTAAATTATTATTCTTTATCTCATATAACAAACGACTCCTTAATTTATATGTGGCTAAATGTTATTCTAAGAATGACATCATGCATGTTTCAATTTTATTGACCTAATATGAAATTTCCAAAATCATACTTGCAGTATTACGAAAACACATAAAGGCATGATTATGTAATGGAAATAGTTTTCAATTTTTTGGGGGTTATAGTGATAACACTGTAGACATTGAAATTTTGTGGGACTCTACAATGTAGACGTGTTCAATTCAAATTGGAACTCTAGAAGTGTGTTCAGTTTCAATTAGAATTCTCAACCCTAAACCTATATAAAGGGTACTAAATTCAACTTTTGAGGTATTTTTTAAAGATCAAGATCTCGAATATTCCACAAAAGTCATGGAATATTCATATAGAGATTAAATCTAAATCATTCTAGTTCGAGAAATACGTCACTAACGGCCCTCGAATCATGGATAAATCTTACGAGAGTAGAATCAAGGGAGGAACAGAATTGTACCCGCATATTTATCAATACAGTTATTTCTTCTTATTTTATTGTGATTACAATTTATTTTTCTGTCACTTTAAAATTTATTGCAAACAAACACATATTGTATACTAGCTACAATAATTGTCCTAGTTGAGGATGGAGTTCTTTGAATAAGAATTAACTTCATATGTACCTAATGAGGTACATATGATATGGATATCTACTTGAGATCCATCAAAACCAACAAAATAATATCTCAAAAGCATATACATTATTTTGTTAGATGCAAGAGTATATATAAATATTTTTTTAATGAGGAGTATATCCGCTCTAAATCACAAAATTAAGAAAATATTTTCATAGAATAAATAAAAAAATCTGATAAAATCAAACCAATCAAACCGTCCCACGTACGCTCCTAACTCTAAAATAAAATAAATAAAACATTGAGAAGTTTCCAAAATAAACTCGTTTCATAAAAGCCACTAACTAGTCGTTTTTTTTACTGCACTTATATATTTCTTTTGGGGTAGATTCAATATTCTAAAAAAACAAATGAAAAAAATCACGTTTAAGTTTTTTTTTTAATTCTTTTTTAAAAAAATTGCCAGCTGCAGATGTGAATGTAGAGTGTTACGTTAGGATCGGATTCATATGAACTCAATATTTTTGAGGTTTATGACATACGCATAGATATAGTTTCAAATAAGATGAATCTATATATCTTTATCTACTTTTAACATGACACCACTTCTTCTTCTTCTTTTCTCTCATATTTTTCAACATGAATACTCGTTTTTGTTGCTTCTGTTTAATTTATGTGATACAATTTGAATAATTATGGAATTACGAAAAAAAAATACTTTCACCATTTTAAATTAGTTGTCACGTTATTTATCGAGAGCTAAATTATATACACATTTGATTAGTATTTTAAGATACATTTTTCTTTTTATCAAATTAACATGAGAAACGTTGCAAGTTGTAATACTGATCATATAATTTTTTAATATCTAATTTTTAAACTAAACACTGCATAAAAAATAATATCAACATAACTGATGCAACCATTACTAATGCATATATTAGTAATACATTTTATTAAGCATTATTTTTATACACCCTATCAGGGGCGGAGGCTGTATATACTTAGGGGTTCATCCAAACCCCCTCGGCGGAAAATATTATTGTTTATACATGGTTAAAATTATTTTTTAAGTATGTATAATAGATGTCGAACTCCCTTCCACTAGTTCGTGTGTTATTTCTCAGATTTTGAACCCCCTTATTAAAAATTCCGACTCCAACACTGCACCCTACCAAACAATCCTTTAAAGCATTTTCCCTAGATTTTATAAGATGTTTAAGGTATATGTAAGAAGAAGAAAAGCACTTCATTATAATAATAATTATTTTTATTGTTAGTGTTTTTTCTTATAAAATCAAGGAAATCTTATAAACGTTCAAATATTTTATGGTCATATGTTCTTTAACAATTTACTTAAGTTTGATGAGGAGTTAGTTTTTTTAATAGTCACTCAACTCATGAAAATATTCTGTTAAAAAACTTGGGACTTAACTCATGAGAATATTCTATTAAACGGTGTAAATACGAATTAGTCGAACCCCAATATGATCATCAAACACCACAAATGAAGCAACCTTGGGCGAAAGGTAGTCAAGTGCACAGAGGTTAAATGTTACTATTATGAGCGTATTTTTAATTTTGTATATCCTTAACATAACTAAGAAGAAAATTTACACACCCTACGTTCACCTTTTGTCAAATTCTTGGCTCCGCCGTTGGACACAGGGGGTGGGGTGGGGGGGATAAAATACTAACAGTCAGTCTTCTTGACAGTAACAGCTTTCTGCTGCACTGTGAAAGAACTTCATTCGACACAAATGACACTCTTACCAACAAGCTGGTCCAATGTCAAAGGAACATCGATAAATAATGCTAATATTGACATGTTCAGAATTACAAACTATTCGATAAAACACAAATGCAGACTAAAAATATATATTTGGGACAGAAGCAAACTTCCCTAATGTTCAATCAGACCACAAATAGACATGACAACGACGAGACAGCAAAGGAAATATTACAGTAGCAAACAATTTTTTGTACTCAGGATGAGCAACAGCCACCACTCTGTGTCACTGGCTGTCCACGGATATTCACTGTCGGAGGCTTGGCAGAGTTTGAGGCTGGTTGGCTTGCCATCCTGCATTTAGGAGAGAATTAGAGAAAGAAACAATAGAAGTGAGCAAAAGAAGCATCGGGTGAGATTAGTTTAACTCTTTTAGATGCAAAAAGATCATTTGGAGGGCAACTAGACAACATCAAAATGAAGCTGAACTCTACTTATAACCAACTGGACCTGGTTGGCACAAGACTAACCACTTCAACCAGATAGAAAAGGCCCACAACCGTCTGGCCAATGGGAAAGGAGCAGTGGCAAGTGTTTGGTACGCAAACAGACCAGTGAACTAAAATGGTATAGCCGAGAGCTAGCTCAGTTGGAACGAAATTCTAGCTCTTGCTGAAAACATCTTTTCTTATGAGGTTGTGTACAACAGCCGTAACCACACAAGTTTTCATCAGGCCTTGCACCCGATTATTCATGCTTGAAGTTTGGACTGTCAATTGCACCCAAAGGAAAGAAGAAGAAGATATACCAGATTTCCAACAGTTGAGTGTGGCATTTGAAAAGGCTAGTTTTCGGAACTAGAAATATCTCAGGCTTGGGACCAACTTCCACAATAATCATTCTTATAAAAGATGATATAAAGCATATAGGCATTAGATAACGAAAAAGTAAAACACCTAACTTGCACCACAGATCAGGCATGAGCAAAGTAGGAAGGCAACACGACATTACTAAAATTTTAACGCCACCTGAAAATGAGATACGTGCTTACCTATTTTTGATAGCACCAGTCATAGCCATAAAAGCCTGTTCGACATTTGTAGCATCTTTAGCACTGGTCTCCAAGAATGGAATACCGATTTCATCAGCAAATGCCTAAGAACGAAGTGATCTATCAGTATAGTTTGATATATTGGCAAAGAATTAAATGTAGAAAATGGATTTACCTTAGCCGTTTCATATGAGACAACTCTGTTTGCAGTAAGATCAGCCTTATTCCCAACAAGAATTTTGTTAACGTTGTCACTAGCATAACGATCAATTTCACTCAGCCACTGTTTTACATTATTGAAGCTCTCTTGATCTGTCACATCATACACAACCTACGCAAGAGGCCATCAGAAAACATCAAAAGATGCAGAACACCATGATGAAGACTTTACGGGAAAGCACTAACTATTGTGTTCAATTATACCATTTTCAAAAAAAAAAAGCACTTACTATTATGCCATGGGCTCCACGATAGTAGCTGCTAGTGATGGTCCTGAAGCGTTCTTGTCCAGCTGTATCCCACTATATGAAGTAAAAAAGAAAAATCAAGGACCTATGTTCCAATTAAGAGTTTGGCTTGAATAAAATTAGCAATATAAAAAGACTTTAAACACAACTGGAAGTGAAGTCTTACAATCTGAAGTTTTATAGTCTTCCCATCTTGCTCTACGGTACGGATTTTCTACATGAAAAGATTTGGTAAGATGAGTATATACATTTATTTAAGAATGGGATGGCAGAATAAGATCACAGAAGATTCCAACAATATATAAATGAAGTAGCTCAGCAACTACAGTGGTATTTACTTACAAAATCAACTCCAATGGTGCTTATGTAACTTTCCAGATATGTGTCGTCCTGATGGAAATACATGACAAACATTCAGAGCCATTTACAGAAGATAACTTTAACCACATTAAACTATATTCTGATAACTTTCCATTGCAAAGGTGAGAATATCCAAGAACTCTTAAAAAATCTCAAACAATAAAGCTCCATAAGCAGCAAGATGCATCATCAATTAATCAGAGGTTTTATACTGTGAACATGAAACTAGGAAAGTATCAAATTAGTGCCTTAGGAAGGAGGGACAAATATGATGTCAGAAGCAGTTTACTTATCTACATGGTTATTGTACTCCATTTAAATAAGTTTGACTTCATTGTAGTTTTTCCATTTACTTTGTCCATATAATTGTTGTTCATTATCATAATTATTTTTTCTTGCACTGCAACAGTATTTTGTTTCCTTTGTGCCTTTCTTCGTGAATAACTTGGTTTTTAGTGAATTTTATACTAGAAACCAAACATATTTTGACACTTTTTATATGTTTATTGGCATTTGACAACACGTAACTCATAGACAACTCATTAAAGCTAACAGAGAAGTTAACAAAAAAGAACAGGAAACTGGAATGGCGGTGTGTATGGCCAATATGCTCCCCTATGACTTCCGTCCTCCTTTTGATTTGTTAAAAGAAGAAATACAGTAGTACAACTAATTTTATGATCAGAAAACTTACGGCAAACCTCAGAAGAAGACATGATTTCCCAACACCAGAATCACCAATGAGCAAAAGCTTAAACAGGTAGTCACTGCAAGCAGAGAACAACAGATAAGTCATCACATCATAAAGTTTATTAGCTTGCAAGATGTTTAAAGTATGCCTCTCTATGATATATTTTACTGTGTACTGTGATTAACTTTTCATTTTAATCCTAACACCCATCATATAAAGCAATTTACACTGTTATAGCATGGTTACATGAACTTATCAAGGTAAAAAACATGGTTACATATGACTACTAAGATCACTAGGATTCAGGAAAGAGAACATTTAAGGATTTTATCCCATTTAATAGGATAAAGTTATCTAAAATAACTATGCCTCCATGGAAAGTTGGTTTTAGGAATCCTCAATATCCATTCCTATCATATACTATCATGTTTACTCACGCATAGATAACACACATAAATAATACCCAGAAAGAATCACCCACTAACTCTGGTATATGTATGAAAATAGGGGATAGGGCTAATCAGGATCTAGTACACTTCTACATTTCCCTGGAATGCACCTGATAAAGTTTAAGGCTATGTTAGGTGACACATCATCCAAGTTTTCTAGACCGAGCCTTTGCTGAAGTAGGATCAAGAACTAAGATCAAGCTGGTTTCAACTTAAACCACTTTACCCCATTTCCCCAAAGAAAAAAGCAAAACAACTGACTTGACAATATCATTTATCTGGTGAAATATCACTGAAACAATTTCAGACAATTTAGAGGTAAGAATCAACTTTAAGAGCGTTGCCTCAAGTGTCAAAAGCTCGAGATATGGAGAAGCATTTTACATAGTAGATTATTTAAGATAAGTAGGAGTAAGGCATATATAAGCACTAGAAATTTAGCCAATGAGGTAGGAGTGAGTTGAGGTGAGATTAGATGGAATAGAGGTACCTACATATAAACTGTTTAGATAAATGGTCTTTATATTCCAGAAAAATGGAATGACAAATGAAAATGCTATGCATAGGACTAAAGTAGGAAGGTTGAAGTGGATGAGTGTCACAGTACAATGTGATTAGAATATCTACTAAAGTGAAAAGCTAGTTCCATAGCATGACTGTAAGGCCACAATGCTGTATGCGTGAATGTTGGGCCTTACATATCCCCAAGACGAAGTCGCAAAGATGCGAATGTTAAAATGGATGTGTCTCATACAAGATTAGATAAAATTAGAGATGATCACATCCATCAGAAGGTGCAAGTAGCGCATACAGAGAACAAAATGAGAGAATGTCATTTGAGATGTGGAACTAGCTTTTCACTTTAGTATCTCAAAGAACAAAATGAGAGAATGTCATTTTAAGGAAGCTACATGTACTATATATCTCAAGAAGAAACCTACATGTACTATATATCTCAAAAAGCTAATTTTTTATATCCTAATGTTCAACCAGCATACTTTGCTGTTGTTCTTGTTGTTGTAAATTATGATAGTGCAGAAACACTGATGTTTTGGATTGAGTTCATCAGGAGTAGGTTCCGAGGGAACTCAAATACAACTTCAAGTTTTGAACCATATGTCATAACCACATCTAAGATATAGTTGAACAGAAAGCCATTTGGAATTGTATCAGATCCTTCTACAACATGCACATAAAGCAAAAATTCCAAATTTCTCCGTCGTGCACTAAACAATCATTGTTTTAACATCTCTCGCAAGTATTCCCGTATAAATTCGCTAAACGATACACAAAGCTGATGGTAATACGCTCAAGGATGAAATGTGTTGCATTTTCACCCTCCTCCCGGCTCTCAAAGACATTTAATTGGATCCAACGAACATACATCTCACAATTTCCTTAACCGATGTAAAATTGAACAGAAAATCAAGAGATAATCATCAATCCCAAAGGTTAGCAGCTGAATGCCGATTATAATGACTTAGGGTTCACAGATAAATTTGCTAATCTCAGATACATAAGGACGCTATCTCAATTCAAGCAAAAAAATCCATAGTTCTTGAAACTGAATCCTTAATGACAAATAAACAAAACCGAATCTGGACAAATTAACCTGCGAGATTATAATAAAGCTGATTTATTTAAATGCTTCAAACAAATGATGCGATAAATGGAACTTACTATTCAGGATTCATTGCGATCGACGGGCGATGAAATTCGCCGGTGACGGAGGGATTTACCGGCGAGAATTGACCGGAATCTGAATCTTCGTGGGAGAATTAAAGAGACGTAAAGAAAGCGTTGAAATTTGAGAATGAAGAGAAATTGCTTTTCCTTTGGTTGTTTTAATATCTTTTCATTTATTTCACTTAATTTATTCTTATATATACTAATTTTTTTCCTTTAATTTATTTTAACTTCTCCTTGTTAAAATAAGTGTTATAATTAATATTCAATTAACATTAAATTAAAGATTTATTTGGCTAATTTATCTCCTCAAATTATTAAGTATTAAGCAAAATATGTCATTTCACATACCTTAAATATATATGTGCTACACCAAATATATTTTAGTAAATTTTTTTTTTTTATTGAATGCCAAAAAAAACTTATTTTTAAAATTTAAATCAAACCTAAATATTAGTTAAATGAAATGAAACTTAAATATGTGTGTTTTAGTAAATTAGTTTATTATAATGAATGTAAACTTTTTTTTTTTTTTTAAAAAGAAAAATTAAAACCATATCCAAATATTCATCAAATGAGATGAGAGTGAGGTGGGGATGATTTTTACATCTCCTCAAGAAGCTTTTGGCCTAATAAATTTTATATTACTTGATATGTTCAATTAAGACTTTGTATGTGCGTAATAAAAGGGCATGTGAGATTTACAATATAATTAATTATAAAAGATTGAGATATCAATAAACGATCATTCGAAATCACTTTCAACATTAAAATATATTCATACAAACAATAATGTACCTATGGTCTATGGATTATAATTAATCAAAGGAAAGGATAACTAAGAATGTCTAATTTCATCCTAATTGAGAGGAAGATAAAAGGTAATATACTCGTGTAAAGTACGTAATCTAAACTAGTTAGTCAAAACGTAATTAAAAGGTTTAATTTTAGCCTAATGTTAAATTTCATCTAAGCTAAAAATAGTGATTAGTGATCGTTAATCGTACACGTATCCCAATGGAGTAGTAAATAAAT
This sequence comes from Solanum paucissectum, assembly GCA_029582445.1. NCBI lineage: Eukaryota > Viridiplantae > Streptophyta > Magnoliopsida > Solanales > Solanaceae > Solanum > Solanum paucissectum. The sequence continues at coordinate 8,215 of JAJONZ010012309.1, read as the reverse complement.
ATCAAGTAAAATTTCAAAGCAAAGGAGATAACAAATGGAATTAGTGTATCTTCTCTGCTCTATACTTTCCACTTCCGTCACTTCCTTATTCCTGTCTCTTCTCCTCCTTTTTCGCCTTCTGCTCCGCCGATTAGGTTTCCGATTTGAAGCCGCCGGAGCTGTAGCCGGATCCGGAGCCGGAGACGGAGAAGACACTGTTTCTCTTTATGAAGGAACTGTATGGCACGAACGACGTCGTCCAGTTCACCATTCATTTCGATATCCGGTTCGTTACGCACTTATTGACCTTGATGGTTCGTCTAATCCGCCATCTGATCACTTCTCAGCTCATGAAGCTCGACGCATTTCTGGCACTACTGGTCCAGTGTAAGTGTTGATCATCTTATTACCTTTTGGTAGATTGATAGAAAGAAATAATTCACATATGTGTTTTTAGTTTTAAAGTTTATTTTGATTGTTGCTTAAATTTTGTTGCAGCGTAACACGAAAAAGTTTATTTCCTCTATAGTATAATACTATACATTATGAAACATTATGATTTGTGTAACGATTGAGTGTGATGTTGTTACATTGTTTTTCTTCTCATTTTGTCTAATTATTACTTAATGATACTATTTTATTATTACGCCACCTATTTATAGTAGCTCTATCCAGTATCTTACTCTTTTTTTATTGGTTAATCCTGATGTGTGAAATTATGTAATGACATAAACGATACAATCTATCCAAATGATGCATTATGAAACAATATGTAATAACCATCCAAGTAGAGTGGGGGTATTTTTCTTTTTAGTTTTTCTCTTGAATTGAACTTGTTTTGTGAGATACTATCAAATGTGATTCGTTTATTCCGCTGAATTGCAACTGCGAATTTCTAATACTAAAAGTGCTTCTTTTGAAATACTGTAGAATTATTCTCAGTTAGTCGTAGATACCTGCCTCTCTGATTTCTCAACAGTTTCTCATTGATGGGGAAAATATTGTTGTGATGTATGTTTTCCATGGTTGAGTTCTTCTTGGTTAATGATTTAGTTTAAAATTAAACTATGAATTCCATCTTTTGGTGTCTTTATGATATACATCATGACATCTTGAGGCATTGGCATGGACAAAGTATCACTTGTGCACACGAAATTGGACACCTGATACTTCAAAAGCTGTAAATGATTTAGTGTTTTTAGTGCTATGGACTCTTGGACTGATTATTCATCTTTTTAAAAGCAGTTTCTTGTTGACAATACCGCCCAGTGTGGGATATGTGCAAAATCCGTTGAGTTTGTATTATTGCTATGATACTGAAGGCTCCTTGCAGAATTTGAAGAAATGCATTGCTGAGGTGAATCATTCTAATTGATAAGTAATCAAAGCCTAAATTGAAAAATACTGTCAAAGTTTCAGACAAGGGCCTGTGTACTATCGATAATCTACTATCAGCAACCAAGATTTGTTACCTAAAAGGCTCCTCACACTTTTTACCTCGAGCAAATTAAAAAGGAAGTTCTACTGTACCCAACTGTTTTGCCTTTCTGCTAATTTCCACCCGCTGCATGTCCAGTTTCATTTTCCTTAGATCAAACAGTCAAATTATATATCATGATTTTGGCTATTTGCTGACTGAATTCTTTCTCAGGTGACTAACACCCCATGGGGTGAAAGGGTATCATTTCTGTTCAACCCAAACTCAGATGTAGTAGCAAAATCTCTTCATGTTAGTCCTTTCATGGTAAGCCATATTTAGGGATCACCTTGCCTTTTACTCTCTCTGTTTCAATTTGTTAGTCTGGTTTTGACTTGACATGGAGTTTAAGAAAATAAAGAAGATTTTTTTGAATTTTGTGGTCTTAAACTAAAGATATGCCAAATGTACCAAAATTCTTTTTAATCTCGTAGTCTTAAACATGCTATGTGAAAGTTGGAATTAAAGAGTTACCCCAAAAAGGGGAAGAGACATTCTTTTTTTAAACGGACTAAAAAAGAAAGTAGGACAAACAAACTGAAACCGAGGGAGTATTTACTTACATCATCTCTAGCTTAATCTGATTTTAGTGACCTTCGAAAGTGATGCATAACATCAATGTCATGCTCTTGATTTGTTATCGCATACTGTTTATGAAGCTTGTTCTTTCTATTCCATCTTTTGTGCTGATATCTTATGTTGCTTTCTCCTTGGCAATTATAGTGTTATCATTATACAAACCTCAAAACTGTTATGTAAAGGTTGAGATGGCTTAGAAATGCATAGAGTTTGCTATGTTACCTGTCATTGTGTCCAATATACTTTAGGCATTTATACAATTTTGGTGGCACGTCCTTGCTTTTGCTGAACCTGAAATCAGAACTCTTTTTCTTGTCACTGTTTCTAAAGTTACCTGCCATTACTAGGGCCGGTATATGCAGTGCGGTTAGGTACTTGAACATATACATTCACTCTCTGAAAAGTACAAATATACTAATGTAATGAGGCTGAACAAGCTATTGATCCTTTTAAACCCTTGCTACATGACTTGGCTACCATCCTGAAAGGTTCCTAAATCCTGGTATTTCAGGACTTTGTTTGGTGCTCAGTTGTTCAGTCTCACATACTTTTTCTTGTTTGATAGATTGGATTTTACTACGTTAAGACTCTTCATTAAAATTCCAATTTCATCTTATTTTTGGATTTAACTTAGTCGTTGATATTCATTAGTAGCTTTGTGGAGTTGATTGCAGGATATGCTAGGAAACTGGACCATGAAAACAAATACACCTGGGGATAATCTATTTGTAACAATTTCAGTAAATCATCCGAAACATGGTGAATATTTCTCAGCTTCATTGATGGCCAAAAGAGTATCATCCTCCACACATACTGATCTAGATTTATTCTTCTGGCTAATGCCTCACAAGGTTGCATTAGGGATATATTGGCAGGTAAGCCCTTTAGACTGGAAATAAATTTGTTGTTGATAACTGAATATCTTGCGACAGGTTCAATAAGCATATGTTAATGCATCTTAGTTCAATGGGCAATGATTTTCTTGGTTGAATCTATGTTGTATGCTCGCTCTTTTTACTCCTAAATGACAAGTTTCTGCCTCGTATTTGGTTTTCCTGCTCCTCCAAATTAATTAGAAGATCCTCTAAAACTTGAATTTCTTTGCTTTTAGTTTTCTCACTGCATGCTTGATGCGCAAATCAGAAATTTATTAGTTTATTGGTAATAAATGTACTGGGATGAAGACTCTTTGACCGAACATGTGGCAAGCGCAGAAGGAACACATAGTCAACCCCGAGTCAGCTGGTGCCAACTTGGCCAAAAACCTAAGATCTCTTAACCCGTCCGAGAGGTCCAAGAGCCCAGACAATTCACCTTCCCGACACCAGCCAAACTCTGAATATCAGGGACTTCATTTTATCACATCCAACAACCACTGTCTTATCCCCGAGAGGTGCGGGAGGAGATCTAGGAGTTGGTTAGAGTTAGGTTATCATATAAATATCACCTCTTTTCACACATTGATACATTGATTTATACATACTGTAGAACAATCATTGTCCATACATTGCACGTTACTACTGTTAGCTATTGATCAGCTCGCTGCAATCACTAAGAATCACTCCCTCTCTTTGTTATTTCAATATGATTATTTACTTCATTATTGCCTTTTTAAGTTTTTTTTGTTACAATTAGAATAGGAAAGATATTCATTCCCTTTCTCCTTTTCATTACATAACATCATAGGCTCTCAAGCTTTGGTGGAAGGGTGTTCCTTTCTTGCAACATCCAAGGTACTACAATCCTAGATACAGAGATGAAGCCATACTATCTGATGAGAAGCTTCAATGTTGTCCGGCGTTTGTATTTGAGACACAGAATAATCACCATGCTGGAGAGCACTGTTCCATTCCTGCAGATCACTCAACTTCAAGACATCATGGCTTCACTTGGAGGGATGCAAAATGGCCCTGGTGCTAAAAGGAATGCAGTAAGTTTCTAAGATATAACGTTAAGCTCTTTCTCTTTCTTCGGGGCCAGTTTTTAAATGTTCCAGTAGTGTCTTGAAGTGTTGATTTGCATTGCGAAGTTAATTTGTTTTTCTATGTTCAATTATTTTCTGCAGAAGAGTAGCTCAGCCTTTCGTAAATAAATGGCCCTCTTGACAAGAAAATTAAGAAAAGAGAGTCTGGGCAAGTGTTGATGTGAAACAATTTAGATTTTCAATTTTCATGATAACCTTACAAAGTCAAGCTAGTACATTAATAGCATGAGGAAATTGTTGTACTGCTATTTCTGGAAACACGATAAGTAAATTCGGATTCAACTTAAAGAATAGAGCAGATCAACTAAATTTGAGCTGAGAGGTCTATATTAACTATTAAGGCTGCACTTGGTATGATGTAATACTTTCAATTGAAATGTTGCCATAACTTTTTTTGATGGTCAAAAACTTAAAATTAGGAACAAGGTGTGGGAGTGGCCTCCGTGGTGGAGAATATATGACATACATATTTAGTCCAAAAGTTTGCTACAAGAATATATGTAATGCAAAAGGAAGCTAAGTTATTGCTCAAAGTCTTAGATAAAATAGGAGTGGTTCGACTCATATAGAACTAGGAAATAAACATTCATTATAATAAATATTTTCTTCCATCTCCATCCTGGCTAGCTCGGTTCATATCACCTGAAAGTAGCAAATTAACCACAGATCAATTAGGCACTTTAAATTGAGCTTCAATGCTATGAGCTTCTGAAGCTAAATGAGATCTTCGTAAAATTGATCATTATGAGTCTTACAACGAATTCAAACAGTAAATAGATAAACAAATAAAAGAAAAGGTCCAGCTCATCTTAGTATCGCTTAGTAAGAGGACGTTGATTGAAATAGAAAGTTTTAGAAGAATTGGGTTCAAATAAATTTGCTAGAGTCAGATAGCAGTAGCTACAAGTGAATCAAATGTAATCTTACAAGCTGTTTATTTGTGCTAAACACATTGTTCTGTCTTCTCTTAAAAATCGAAAAAAAGATGTACCCTGAATTTTGGAAATGTTGGAACTCACATAAAAGATTGGAAAAATCTTCAAATAGTTATCTAGTGGAGTTTAGATCGATTGTCTATATCACACCCTTAGGATGAGGCCTTTTCTCTAAAATCCTGTTATCGTGGGATGTTTTGTGCACCGGATTGCTTTTTTAGTTATCTAGTGGAGTAAATTTTAATATATACTTCTTCTTTTTTATAGGGAAAGGAAACTTAAAAACTACTTCTACTTGGTTCTTCAATGCATAAAGTACAAGGTTGTAGGTGAGGAAGCGCAAAAATAGGCGCGGGGAAAAATGATTCGTCCGTCTGTTTGGTCAAACTTCTAAAATTTTAAGTGTATATTCTCGAAAATGATTTTGAAAAAAAGTACTTTGGGGAAAGAAGAGAACTTACTTGCACTTTGTTACAAGGATTGCTAACATCACAATAAGCTTCAAGAGTAATCAAAGCTTGATTGTCTAATTCCATAGCATAACTATAGCAAGGGCAGTTCTTGCCTAGTATGCTTCTGAATGTTGGGCAGCATGCATCTATTGAGCTTGTCTTCGTCATACAAGTCTTAACCTTTGTTTTATCAGCGGCACTGCATTTCGGCTGCGCCTGTGGGCGCATCCAGGGGCTTGGGCTGGAAGAAATGGTGGCGATCGCTGCCACTTTCTGGTACATTTTTCACAAAATGCTTTGTTAGGTTCGAGCAATAACTTCTATTTTCGCTTTATATAGGATTCAAGTTTATCAAAAAGGGAAAACGCTTCCTATCAATAGTTTTTCTATTTGTAAGACAAAGAAGGAAGAACTTACTTGAACACTTTTACATGGATTATTGATATTACAATAGCTCTGAAGAGTAATTAATGCTTGATTATTCAAATCCTCAGCATAATTGTAACACTTACAATTAGCACCAATTGTCCTCTTAAATAAGGGGCAACATTTATCTATAGAGACTGTTTGTGTCATGCACTTCTTTATTTTCCCCTTATCACTATCGCTGCAACTAGTGGTCGCGCTGGCGATGTTTTTCGCCACCGCTTGCTGATGGCTGCAGAGGACAACTGCAGCCATCAAGAACATGAGAATCACATACCCTCTAGTCATTTTCGCGATATCTAATTGTATTCGTTTTCTTCTCTCTAGCTACTATGAATCTTTTGTGTTGTACAAACCAATTAAGCTAGTAGTTCTTCTATTTACGCACATAAAATAGGATAGTGGTACTGTTTTAGAAAGTATTTAATAACAAGTGGATGAAAAAATAACATAAAGTTGACAACAAGTGGACATAATAATACGAAAAAGTCGAACACATGCTCGTTGAAAGAGGAAATAAGGTGATTAATTTGAATAATGTTACGGTAGGTAAGGAGCTAGATAGATGCAAAGGTCATCCAGATCTCTTTTCGTTGAAAAATTATATTGAATATATTGAAAATAATTTTTTTTCATATTTTTAGTAAAATTTTTGATTTCACAACTAATATTAGGTTTGAATTTAGGAATCACTTTTCCCTATTTTTTTTTCGATCTAAGTATTAGGATTTGGTTGAAATAACATTATGGTTTCCACATTCTCCCACGTGCAACAGCAAATTTAATAAATTTATTTTTACTTTTTGTCTCTTGGTTGAAAATTGAAAGTATCTAGAAGTGTTCTCCATTTTTAACTACTAATAATATAAAATTTAAACAATATATCATTTGGAGTGGGATACGCATGCAACCATGCGATTGATGTGAATCCTACCTAGAATTTGAATGTATGATCTAAAATCAAAATTTTGAATTTCTTAGTCCTAATTTTTAGACTTTTTTTTTAGCTTTCAACCCGGATGTTCGTATTGTAGTTCGACTAATTTGTATTTGCGCTGAATAGGACCTCATTCAAAACTTGAGAACTCTAATTAAAGAAGTAGCCCTATCCACTATACCATAACAATCCGTATTTACCTTATTTGATAGCATAAATAGCCTAGGTAAAAAAATGATAATTTGGTGAAAGCACTTCTCTTCCATTCTGTTCTTTTTATTATTGCTTAGTATTTGACATTTGATGTTCAATATTTGCTTTGGGATCCAATTAATTCAAATTCACACAGAAAAATCCCACTTTTGGAAGGTAAAGTATTCTCTACCAAAGGTGACTTCATAACTCAAAACTTTGAACTCCAGACCTTTGATAAAGGATAAAGAAATACTTACCAAGATAAGATGCAGATTCAAGAACCTGAAATGGAACTTAACGTTTTTCTAGATAGAGTATGGACTAGTTCAACTTGTGGAACAGTAAGATAACAGTTGCAGCTGTCAAATCAAACTATTTCTTGGCAACTTGGACAACTTATAACGATGTTTGTCCCACATATCACTAGGAAGATCGGGATAAAAGAAAATGTGAACTTGACACAAATGATATTTTTTTGATGCAGTATTCAGCATCAATTTTGGAGAAAAGAACATAAAGCTGAACAAAGATGAAATTTGGCAAGTTCACCAATAACCAATCATAATCATATCATATCATATATATATATATAAAAAGAGAACCTTAGGCGCCTACATGGCGCCACCACAAACCAGAATTCCCTTTTAATTTATTTATTTACAAAATTAGTCTTCCCTTTCATGAAAAGTTGTGACTTTTATGAAAGGCATAATACATAAAGAGGACCTTTAACTTGACATCAATTCATAACTATGACCTTAAACTTTGCCAGTGCACAAGTAGGCACTTTAACTATCCAAAAATTTAACAATTAAACACTCTAATCCTACATGGCAAAGTGCGTGAAACACACTTCAATTAGGCGCGTCAGTGGTAAAAATAAAGGCCCCCAACAGTAAAAAAAAAGCGCTTAAATGACACTTCTACCCTTAATGAATCTCTTTCATTGGGAAATCTCACTTTACTCTCTTCTTTCTTAATTTCTTCAACAACTTTTGCCATTTTCCTCTCTTTCTTCACAATTTCTTGAACAATTTTACCTTTGATTCGAAAGATGAAAGAGGAAAACGTTGTTCTCTGTTCTAAGCATAGGGTCAAAGTTGTTAATTGATATTTATTTTGTTTTTATTTTCTGTTTTTTAATTGAAAAATTCACGTGCATTTATTTTAATTAGTTGGCATCCACGTAGAAGCATTTGTATATCACGCACTTTGCCTGGGATATACGAGTGTTTAATTGTTTAAATTTGT
>JAJONZ010012308.1:0-12553 GCA_029582445.1 Solanum paucissectum | reverse complement strand
ATATAATACTACTATATATGATCTCGGGAGGAGACCATGGGTTCACGTGAACCCGGTGACCCCCCCCCCCCTGAATACGCCTCTGAATTTCATATCCTAATCCTTAATCTCCATGCTCTCCTATTTAGTGGTCATGTTCTCGATAAGCATAATGTATGTCATTTCATGTTTAATCACATCTTCATATTCTTCTCCAATCAATGTTTACCTGTCCTTATACTATCAATGTCAACCTTCCACACTTTTTTTACTGGGACATTAACGTCCCTCCTCTTTACATATTTGAACCATTTTAGCTTTATTTTTCGTATTGTATACACTATATATACACCATTGATATCACTCTCATCTTATCCTATATATCCTCGTTTCTAGTCTTCTCTCCCCTAATATGTTTACATATCTATCGAATTATTATCTAGAAAAAGAAATTCCATATTATTACACAATACTATTTTTATGATAATCCGTATATAACCTATACATTAACAAAATGATTCACAACCTTGTCATCTTGACGAAAATGACAACCTTAGTTAAATGAATTTGCCAATATTTGCATCACTTTAAAGATTCCTTGGGCAGGTAGCATGTTGCTTTCAAGGTGTGTTTTGTATCACGAAAAATATTTTTTAATTTTTTTATGTTGAGCAAAAAAATTTTATAATATTATTTAAAGGAAAAGGGACAAATATATCCTCGAACTATCGTAAATAGTATGCAGATATCCTCCGTTATACTTTTGGGATATTGATGCCCCTGTCGTTTAAAAACTAGAGCATATATACTACCCCATATGTTTAAAGTTTATTTGCCTCCGAGGTATATCTGTCCAAATTATATTTATGTTGACAACAACATATTCACATAAAATGTGATATATGCAGTTTTTATTTCTATTTGAAAAATACTAAGATGATTTTCGATATATCCTCACCTCAAATACTATTTACGTTGACAAGATTGATAATTTTCAAAGTAAATGAAAAAAGAAAAAAATGAACCCAACATGTACACTATTATTATAATGTACATGAAATCAACAAGAAATACAAAAAAAAAAAAAAAAGATAACAAAGGGACAACTAGATAAAACCAAACATTACAAATAGATTTAATTTAAATACATTCAAAGCAAACAAAACAAAAAATAAATCAAAACGATAGAATTAGTCCCACCCTTTTTCCCCATTTGGAATAACAAACTTTTTAAAGAGCGTAAGGATGTCAGCTCGATGCATATAACATTTTGCGATAGATGTGACATAACAAACATTTTATCTACAAATTTCTCAAATCCATCAAATTATTCCTTGTTTTATCAAGCGTTGCTTCTGAATGAACCAAGAGCTTTAATTGCTCCAGCTCGGAGAATGTATTGGTGGTAGACAGCGGCGATGAAAGCTCCAATGAATGGCCCGACCCAGAAAATCCAGTGTTCGTCCCACGCCTTGTCGCCGTTGAAAATCACGGCCGCCCCGAAACTCCTCGCCGGGTTGATTCCGGTACCGGTGATCGGAATAGTGGCAAGGTGAACCATGAATACGGCGAATCCAATGGGAAGTGGGGCCAAGACCTTTATTTATCATAAAAAGGGTAAAATAGTCAAAAGAATTATTCATAACTAATTTCTTTTAACGAGCATATAAAAAAAAACATGACAGATAATTTAACAGAATAAATATTAATTAAGAATATAATTTAAAGTTCTTATTTTATCTTTAATAAGCTAATATATTGTTATATACGTATCTATGTTTACTTTAAATCACTCATCAATTTTTTATTTTAATCTAAAATATTCATATTTAATTAAATTTATCACATTGAAACATAAGGAATATAATCTTTAGTGGTATGATAGATGTACAACTTTAACATCATTACAAACTAATCAAATCACTTTATTATCTTTGTGTTTTCTAAAGTATTTTAGTTAGGTCACCTCCCTCTTTAATAAATCAAGAAAATAATTAGAATAATAGTGGGTAGGCCACTTACTAATTAACACCACACAAAAATGCTTCAAAAATCAAAGATAAGATTTTGTCTTTAGCCACATTAGTGGGGACATTAATTAACCCTATAGTAGAACACCCCCCCCCCTCCTACCTACCCCTAGACAAGCTAAACTAGACCAGAGTATACAAGATAATAATTCATGAATAGAGTTTACTCTTTGCTACTTCGTTTTGTGTCATGTTAGGTAACATTAACAACATGTTCAGAATTTGAAATTTATAAATCTGTGAATTCTGAATTCGATTTTACTTACAGGAACATGAGAGTCTCTGGCGCTTCTCTTAGGGTCGGTGGCAGAGAAGACAACATATACCAAAACAAAAGTACCAATAATTTCAGCAGCCAAACCAACACCCTTGGTGTGTCCTGGTGCCATAACATTAACACCACCACCATATCTATTGTAGTATGCACTTTGGAATGCCTTCACAAAACCTACACCACAAATTGCACCCAAACATTGTGCTACCATGTACAATACTGCCCTAATCAATGACACTTTCCTTGCCAAAAATAACCCAAATGTCACAGCAGGGTTGATGTGTCCACCTACAATCATCACATATATTATTAGTATAATTTAACTTGTTATAATAATAGTAAAGAATTTGAACAAAAGGAGAATTTTTTTCATCAATGGTCTAAATTTCCCCTTTTCATTGTTATTGTTAGTTGAGGTTGAATCCAAGATTTTAGCTCTATGAGAGTTCGTAAATCATATCTATTATTTATTGTAGTTTTAATTGATTTTTTACATATATATTTATGTTTTGCGTTCAGATGAACCCTGTACCTCAAAGGTCAATTCATCTCGTGAAAAGAGCAAAATCGACCCACTTTACTCGTAGTTTATGGCCTATTTCATCCTACTTATTTTAATATCGAAAATACTAAATTCAACTGAACTATAAAAACATAAACTACAAAGTTACTAAAATCACTTTTTATGTTCAACAAAACAACAAAGAATTTAATAATTTTTCGCTCAAACCTTCTATTTACTATATCTTTTTCTTTTAAAAAATGTATAAATAATACATTCAGAACGAGAAAACTCACCAGAAATACCAGCAGTACAGTAAACAAGAACGAAAATCATGCCACCAAAAGCCCAAGCAATACCAAGAAGACCAACGCCACCGCAGACATCGCCTCCGTCTTTAACATCGGCTTGATGTTTGTATCCAATTACAGTAAGAACAGTGATATAAAGAAATAACAGAGTAGCAATAAACTCCGCTATTGCTGCTCTGTATAGAGACCATTTGGTCAATTCCTCGAAATCGATCAGAGGAGCAGGCGGAGGATCAGTGTAATCCTTTGCGGAGTACTCCGCCGCCTGCTCGTGAACGGCCTCGACTTCTTTAGTCATGAGGAGAAGAGAATTTTAAGTAGAAAAAACAGAGGAAAACAGAGTATGCTCTGTTTTTTTGTTATGTTTTTTGTTTTGTGTAGAGTGAGAGAGGGAGTGGATAGGTATTTATGTTTGATTAAGAGTGGATTACAGAGTATTTTTTATTTTATTTTTAAAAAAAATTAATAATTTAATTTTTGAGTTATAATAATTAATGTGGCCCCAAATGCAAATTATTGGGGGGATTTATGAGCTTGCAATTGGTCCCATGGCCAACCTATACACATCTTTGTCACAACGGCTCTATTCAATTGTTTTTTTCGTTTTCAACCGTTCAATGTTTGTTATCTGCATTGAAGTTTGATTAAATTTGGTATGGTTTATTTCTGAGGGCACCATTTGTCATCTCGAAAGCTTGAATCTGGATTTTTATATTAAGGGTGAAGAAATTTTGAATTATCCTACTTTTATTAACGTTTGTATGGTGACTTATTATTGGGTTAAAGTAATTCATTTTTTTTTAAATGATCTGATATTGTTTGCTTGACAAGGTTTTTCTTTTCTATTTTCAGTTTACTGGAAGGGCATATTCATATAAAAATTTCTAAAAGAAGTAATTGGGTGCTAAACTCGTGAAGTTAAGGTTTTTTTCATAGATCGAAAAGTTGGACTTTGTTCTCACGCAACTAACAATCTCCTCTTTGGATTTAGTTTCACATGAGTCATTGTTATTCATGGGATAATTTGGAAATTAATAAAATATCACTCATATCAATCGAGTGTTTATGACCATCAAAATTCACTGACTTTTTCTTTAATAATTTAAATATTATTATTTTCAACTGCTATTTTATTTTTTATTAACACTACTCTTATTATTACCCAACTCTAATATATTAACTTCCTTTTATTGTAATTCTTTGCTTGAAATACTCAATAGTTGATTTTAATAATTTAATTGTAAGAATAAAAATTCACCAAAGGGTGTGATATATGAAGTAGGAGGAAAATGATGAGGTTTCAAATTCGAACATCTATAAAAGCAAAATATATTTGATAATTTCTTCTTATTAATGTAATTCTTAAATAGGCAGAGTCGTAAAGCCATTCAACACTAATAATAATATAAAATAATAATAATATATTCGATAAAATAATTAAAATGCATATAAATTGGTTCGAACATAATTTTATTGGAAAAAGCTAAATGAAAAGCTCACAAATGGAATTTGGACCCAAAAAGGGTGGGGAAAAGGACCTATCATGTCACCAACGGTATAGTGCTAGCTGGATTGCAAAATAAATATAAACTTTATATTATAAAAAAAATAGGAAAAAAAAAAGTAAGAAAAGGTAATGGACAATACTTTTGTTTTATGTACACAAAATAAATAAAGCGTTTTAGCCACAAAAATATGATTTAAATTGGAAGCTTTGTAGTTTTACAACAAAGAAACAAATATATAGAATTTTTGAAAATCGATTTATTTTTGGATATATATATATTTATCTTTTGTTCACCCTTTTAATTCATTATTTTCTAGTATAAGAAAAAAAATATGTGTTTTAACTTGTTTTTTTTAACAGATAATTAGTGCATGCAATATATAAATAAAAAATAAGTTCAGAGAAGATAATAAAACTCCACACAATTTAAATAACAAAATTAATATTTTTGCCATAAATTTTTTAGAGCTTTTTAAGTGAGCCAATTCTTTTCATTTTTGTTCCAATTAACTTTTTTTGAGCTTCCATTAATTCTTCGCATTACCTAAATTAAATAGAAAAGACATTTGGTATTAAAAAAAATTATTCTTAAAATTTAAATTTACAATCTCTGATTAAGAGGTAAAACGAGTTGGTTCATAGGTTTGGATGATGAACTTACAAAGAGTTGAAATGGATGGATTTTATATATTTTAAAAATTATTTTGACTTTAAACATTAAGTTGGAAACTGAAATAGAATTTTCAAAGGAAAAATTAGTTAAATGAATCATCTAGAACTTTCTAGTCCAAACATTTTTGTCTTTCATTAATACTTTAAAGATTGATAATCAATCGTCACAATCTTTTTAGCCACAAATTTAACCAGTATTTAATAATCAAGAATAGTAGAGGAATTTAAACCAGACAAAGTTTTAAATGTAATTAAGTAATTATTTTCAGAATTAGGGTAAAAGCTTGATCGATAGCAAAGTATTTTCATTTATTTTTTTTGAAATAGGTTTGGTGATAGTTTGTCGTATTTGTTTCCACTTTTTTACTAGTAGTATTAGGGCCTGTTTGGATTGGTTTTTGGCTTATAAGTGGATTTCTAACTTATGACTTTTGGCTTATTTTTGTTATTTTGGCTTTAAAATAAGTGCTTATAAGCACTTTTTAATTTTACCTAAACACTTCAAAACTGCTTAAAAGTTATTTTGGCTTAAAAACACCTAAAATAAGTCAATCCAAATGAGCACTTAGGCTGTTATCAAATGGATTTTTTGTGCTTCGATTATCATATATGTTATTGTTCTTGTTCTTTAATATTTCTCTAGGTTATGTACTATTTGCCTTATTATTACCATGTCTCTTTTATTTTTGCATTTTTTTTTTTGAATTATCAAAGATTTGTTAAAAATAATTTTCTTATCTTAAAAAGAAGATAAAATTTACATAGATCATCCGTAATTACGCTGAATATATTATTATTATTGTGGTCTGTCGTAGAATCAAAATATGCAATCCATGCTGACATATTTCTTATTTTACTGATAAAGACAAGTTTTTTTTTTTTGTTTTCTTTCCTAATTAAATGAAAAACATTACATATGATAGTTCTTTTTCATATTTCTAAGATTATTTATTGGATGTTCTTCTTTTAAGAATTGTGAATTGTTTATTCCTTTAATATGCGAATCCTTGTTCATAAAGTGATGAGATTAGATATTTTTTAAAAATAATCATAGTGGAGAGGTAAATTCGTCTTTATTTTTACTCAAAAAATTTAAATTCAAACCTTGAATATGAAGTCGTCTTTAATAAAAGTATGTTACTTTCAAATAAAACTTTTCGATATAAACTCTAATTAGTCAGAGCCCAAAACCTCAAATGGGACCACCAAAGAAAATATGATGAGATTAAGGAATTGTTAATCTTATCACAAAACCATTTTCTACACTTATCCAATAAAAATTAAAGGGGGAGTGGGGTCCCAAATGATGCTAAATTATTAGGAAAAAATAAATTAAAGACATTTATTTATTTTGTATTTTAATAGTTACAATGGGGCAGAATGTTGTCATTTTGTTTGCTGGCTGAGGTGCCAGATAAATTTATCTGGATGACACACCTAAAAGCACAAAAAATAAAGTCCAAAAGCCCACAAACATATTATTTTGTAACATGTGGTAGTTAAACTTGTAAGTTGTAATTATGAGAATTTGGATTATCATGAGCAAATTTATCTCATCACTCTAAACGCTCACTTTAAAAAAAAACTCAAAACATATACTAATGTATTATATAGTATAATTATTTGATGATTATAAGCATAATATATATATATGTTCTTTTAATTTGGTTTTGCTGATATATATATTCTTCATTATTGGATGTGCACAAAATAAATACTTAAACTTGTATAAAATTGAACAAGTAGACAACAACGTCCTAAAGTGCACAATACAAATCAGTTTGAGTGTATCTCACGTGAATTGTTGTGTATAACGCGTGTATCAGCTTGTTTAATTTTTGTACGTATCTAATTAAGCTCACCCTTGATGTCAGATGAAGCTAAGTTTGAAAACATATTAATGTATTATTATCAATTAACATTTTTTGGAAAAGGATAATTCCAATGTTCTATCTCATTAGACCGGATGCAACATATTTACAACAACAAATTCAATATAATCTCATAAATAAGGTCATGGAAGAATAATATATACACAATCTTACTCCTATCTTTATGAGATTAGAGAGATTGTTCTGATTAACACTCGACAATGCTTCTCCTTTATTTGAGATTAAGATCGACAATGTAAGCAAACTCACACATATATAACTTATTACTCCATTTGTTCCATTTTGTATGATTCATTTTTCTTTTTAGTCCGTCCCAAAAAAATTGACGCATTTCTATATTTAGTAACATTTTCACTTTAAAATGTCTATTTTATCCTTAATGAAATGATTTACCGCCATATAAAACTTAATTTAGACCAAAAATTTCATAAATCTTTCTTTCTTTCTTAAAGTTCGTGTCAAATCAAGCTAGGTAATATAAAATGAAACAGATGGAGGAACTCTTTTCAGGAAAGTTATATGAATATTTGCATCACTTGCTAAATTATAATTAGTAAATTAATTTTGTTCTAAAAATTTACATTATCAGTGTATATATTATTAGCCTAACATATATTTTTTTTTTAAAAGTAGCACAATAATGTCTAAGATGTATAATATGGACCAATTATTAGTTTTCCTTTTAATTAAGTTCATCTATGGTTAATTCACACCGTCCAAATAGCTAATCAATATAGATTAGGTTATTAGTCCTAATAGAAATAATTAACCGCCCAATATTTATTTAAATAAAATGAACACCTGTCATGACTCATTTATTCTTTTTATCCACTAAAGTCCAAATATAAATTTATCAAAAAAATTGCATCATTCATCCTCCACTCCTAATTTAATATCAACAAACATCCAACACTTCTTCTTGAATATTAATATAAGGGAAAGTGGTGGGCCCAATGAGCTCTCGAGTACTCTTGTGCATCTATGTCATTCGGCTCGTTGAGAATAATACGATATAGTTTATAATATATTAAAAGTAAAAAGTGTTCTGATGGGATTTCACGAACAAAAAGATTGCAATGAATTAATGATTTTAGAGACCTTATGGATCGTTCATTTGAGTTTTTTTCAATTTTATTTGATTTAAATCAAACTCATATATTTTAATTCAATGAATCAAACCTCTATCAATAAAAATAATTATTCACTAAATAGTATATACACATGGTGATTATGTTTCATTGTTTAATTTTTTGATGTTATTTTAGTTAATAATTTACTTTTTCCTCTTCTTGTTAGATTAGCTAAACGAGAAATACAGGAGGTTAAAGTTGTAATCTTAATATTTTTTTTGCTTATATATACATAGCTCTGGTTGAATATAACTAATTAGTTCAATTTTTATGTAAATATAAATCGAGATAAAGTCGAGTTAGTAACTTTTATATGAATTATCAAGTGGGTGAGATTGATCGAGTCGTCTCATCAATTGGAGGCTCTTATTCTCTAAAGTAGACTGTTCTGAATGTTCCTAAAAGTCCTTGCTCCTATTGAACCATTTGTATCTATATACATCAGGATCCCCGATTCATGAATTTCTCGGTTCAAGAAAATCAAAATTAGAGGTTGGACTACTAGGTGGGTGCCCTAATTTTGTTGAAAGCCCAAGAAGGTAAATGACTAGCCTCAACCGGGTCAGTAGTTGGGCCTTTCCCAAATTTAGCCCAAAAAAATCAACCAAACAAACCAACTTTTGGAGGCCCAAATATTGGATCTTGATCTTAGACAAGGCCCAAGTGCATAGATATCCGATATTCGGATCACTTTGCAAGTCTATCCACTTCTGAATAACTTTACCGATGCATTGTCTTGAAGTTAGGTTTTACAAAGTTTAACTTCAAACAAATAGTATGATGGTAATTCAATAAAAAAAAAATATATATAGATTAAATACCTAAATCTGAATAAGACACCCATGAAATTCTTGCCTTGAATATTTTGTTGAATAATATTCCAATTTTTCTTCATGCGTCCAAATATTTTAAGCAGTCAAAATTCCGACTCCCCTACTGCTTTTAACCTATTCAATTTTTACCCTAGATTTGATATGCATTTTATACATTACTTTTGGATTCCATTAGTAATTGTAGAAGAAAGTAATTGTTCTCCATGAGCTACATCTATCAATTTTCCAATTGGCAATATCTGTCAAATTAATATGAAAGTATAGTAATTGTCAAAGATATATATATAGGAATGAGACATGTCAAAAGAAAATTCTTCCATTGAGGAGAAATGAGTAAATATTTAAGTTCCTACATGGCATGTTTTAGTAGGATACACGTATACCAACATCAACCATTGAGTAATTATATTGTTTAAATAAAATTATAGTTTATTTATCGATCTCTTGTGAAAAATATTATATAAAAGATAATTTGGTTCACGAAATATATAACTCGCCTTCGTACAAATTTGAAAAAGGGTTGCGCTCCAAAATAGTGTAATGTACTTATATAAATATGAATTTATGATTATGAGAATTCTTTGCGTGTATTAGTATATCTTGATTTTTCTAACCGTTTGGTGATCATTGCTTACCATGACAAATGTTATTTTTTGGCATTTCGGAATCATGAAAAGAATTCATGCTTATGGATGTTTTTGTAAATTTAATTGACATATTTCAATTGACCTGAAATTTTATCAGTTCATCTAAAATGATTTGATGATAAATACTTACTTTGACAAGTGTTATTTTTTATATTTTAGGGTCATGAAACATGAATTTATGATTATGGGCATTTTTTATTAGTAAATGTAATTTTTTCACTATTTGATTGACGAACTCCAAATGGCTTATTATATATTTTGTTTGTCGATAAAAAACAGCTCAACGACCAATACTCACCATGATAGACGTTATTTTGGCGTTTCGGGATCATGAAATGCGGATTTATGATTATGAGCTTTTTTGTGTGTATTAGTAAATGCTTATCTTTCTGAAATTAATTAACGGGCTCCAATTGATCTGGAATTTGCTCGGCCAATAAAAAAATGGCCAGGAGACAATACTCAAGATGATAAACGTCATTTTTTGGCATTTCGGGATCATGAATTCATAATTAAGAGCGTTTTTTATGTGTAGTAACGGTTAGTACATGTTGATTTATTTATGTTTGAATTAATTGACGAACTTCAATTGATCTAAAATTTGATTAGACAATAAAAAAATGACCTAGTGACAAGTATTCACCATGTCAGTACAAGTTGATTTTTCTGAATTCTATTGACAGACTTTGAGTCTCCTGATTTTTTTTTATACTTTAAAAATGGTTCGATGACCAATACTCACCGTGAGAAACTTCATTTTTTGCATTTCAGAAACATGAAACATGATATGATGATTAGGAATGTTTTTGTGTGTGTAATAGTACATGTTGATTCTTATGAATTTGATTATCAAACTCTAATTGACCTCAAATTTTATCGGTTCATCAAAAACGGCCTAATGACCTATCCTCATCATGACAAAGCAAGTATACTAAACTCCATTAGATAGGTAAGAGTTAGTTGTATTTTTACATTTACATAATTAATATATAAAACTTTAGTAATTATTAATCAATACAAGGGAGATAAGGCCATTATATCATATTGTTACCAACCATATCCTTGAGAAAATACATAGAGACATTAAGTACACATATACACACATAGGAAAGTGAAGAATTTCATCACATCTTCAATCCATTATATATACACACACATACTCATATTTTGAAGATAGCTCACATTGCTCTTACAACTAAATGCAACTAATACCTTTCTTCTCCTTGCAAAAAAAAAAGTTTAAAAGGGAAGAAGAGACACTAGAGAGATTCTTGAATAAATGCTAAAATGAGTTATATTTTTTGTCATCTTCATTTTTTTCTTCTTCTTTGATTGTTTCAAGATTTGGTGAATGAGAAATCTTTGTTGGAAAAATAACAAGTGGTGGTGCAACTTCAATCCATGGCTTCACATTCACCATCTTTTTAGCCATTCTCACACTATGATATGGGAAAACATGAGAGACATGAAACTCAACCAAGGTAGACATTATTTACTCAGACAGAAAGTTGACTCGAACACTACGATTATTAAAAATATCTAGAAAGTACTTTTAGTAAGAGTTTGTTGTATTGCTTTGGAGTGTGAAGGAATTGGTTTGATGAAGAAAAGTAAAAGGTTTTTGAGGGTTTAAATAGGAAAGGAAAATAGAAGATTCTTGAATGAGAAAATATCAAAGACGATATTGGAAATGAAAATATTATTTGGACGGTTTTATGCAATTCCACGTGTATAGAAAATGTCATAAATGAATGAACAAACAAATAGGCACCCACTAGAAAGCTAAAGCTTGGCTTATTGTGATTGATTAGTTTACTCAACTAACACATGTCGATTTCTTAGAAAAGGGGTCTTTAATTGAAATGTCAAAAGCCGTCTTATAATATCTAGTTGATCGTTGATGACAAGTTTAAGAGACTATCGATAGATTACAAGCTATCAATTTTAAATTTTAATCTTATTTTGAAAGTTTAGTGATATATATATACCTCGTGATACGCTTAGCATTGGCATTAGTTTAGAATCTATATATAATATAAAGCTGGATGTAGGAGAGGTGATGTGGCATGCTTCTAAAGCCAAGAATACTATTTATCTTTTTTACTCAATTTTTTGACATATTTCTTAATTTTTTACATTTATATAATTTATTTTAAAACCTACAAATTATATCTTAATTGGATTAATATAGAAAGCTCAAAAGTCATTATCATTAATTTAATGAATCTTTTTATTTCTAATTAAACCAAATAATTAATACATTTTACCTTTTATATCCGTTTTGCTCATTTTTTCCTTTTATGGTTGAACATTGAACAATAATTGTAATATCTAATTAAATTGAGCAATTAATTTATTTAATGTCTATGTTTCTTTATGTTCTTTCATATTCCTTATTTATAGACTGTCAATTTACTTGTGATTGTGAAGCTTCACTTTTGCAGGTTGTTAATTTTATGCCTTAAGGCTAAAAGATCTAATTTTACACACACAAAAATTGTGTGATGTGTATGGTAAGTTGTTTAAATATATTCTTTATATTTTTTAATATTATTTGATACTAAATTGGGGTAGGATTATGTGTTATCAAATAGATAACTCAAACGAATACTATCGATTCCTTATTTATCTTTATATTGTTAATTTATTGTAATTGTGAAGCTTCACTTTTGCAGGTGGTTGGGTTTATGCCTAAAGGATAAAAGGTCTAATTTTACACTCACAAAAAATTTGTGTGATATGTATGGTAAGTTATTTAAATACATTCTTTAGCTTT
>JAJONZ010012307.1:0-31419 GCA_029582445.1 Solanum paucissectum | reverse complement strand
CCACCTAATTTTAGGAAAAAACTAGGAAACCATTAAGTGATCTACGAAACCAAGATTCTAGGTAAGGGGTTCAAGTTATTTCGAAGGGAAGGGGTTAGGCATCCTTCGAAATTCACAAATGTGACTCCCGACTACATTCATTTTTTTCAAATTGAGGAGGAGATAAACAAATATACAAACATGCAATATACACAAGTAATAAAGTAAACATGTAATATGAGAAACGACCTAATATATGTCTATCGTCAACAATATACGTAATAATAAATATAGTATTTAATCTTTGTTCGAATAACTTTAATGGAAAGCAGCTCCGAGTACCTGTAAAGACACTTAGTAAAAGTGTTAGTGGTAAATAAATACGAATATAAATAAATGAAATAAATAATAACTTAGAAATAAAAACCCGTCTTATTAAAATGGGAGGCCTTGGAAATCGACGGTAATTTCTTCATCGGCCAACTTTAACAAATAATTGATATAAACTTAAATTAAAATTTCCGTCTCTTAAAATGGGGAGGCCTCCAAAATTGACGGAGAAATTTTCTCATTGGCCAATTTTAAATTAAGTTATAAATAGCAATAAAATAAAGATTCGCAAAATTACTCTAAGTGAAGTTTGAGAACCTCAACAACCCATAAACAATGAGGAGATCACCACAATGAAAATAACGTGAATTAGACAATGTTGGCATAATAAAATTAACAAGAACCGTAACAAATGTCAAAAAAATAAAAATTTAAAGTCGGCCTCAATAAGGTGATACATGGACAAACTTAGCAATAAACCAGCCAACAAAAGGAAGCTAAACAATTAAAAATAAAATAAAATTCAGAACTAGTTTACTATTCAAAAGAAATAAAAATAATTAAGAAGATGAACAAAAAATAGATAATAAATAATGAAAGTCAAATGTATCAATAACTATAGCAACTCAAACTTGATAATGTCCTAAAGGTGCAGAGAACACACAAAATTAATTGTAACAACATAAATAAAAACAACATGAATAATAATAATAATAATAATAAAACAAGTTATGATATGCCTTATGCGGTAATGGAAACAACCAACAACAATTATACTCACAATAAAATAAAATAAAATTGAATAACTATGAGAATGAAACAAAATAATAAACTCAAATCATCTTACAAAAGTCAAAATACAGTAACCAAATAAAGAACCAAAAACAATTATGAAAAATGTAATAGAAGATACCATGTTGAAATTAGACCAGATCTGATCCCTTTTTGGGTGGAACAATGATTTCGCTGGAGCTAGCACCTCAACGGCATGAAGGTCGGAGCTCGATCTTGTCGACTTCGTTCGCCGGAATGTGTATCGTGAAGAGCAAGAACGGAAGCGGTGAATGTTGCTCCGATGGTGGGTTCTCAAAAGAGGTTGTTTGGGGTCGTTTTCGGTGGTTTTGGAGTTGTATTTGGCTGGTTGGTGGTGGCGTTTGGTCGGGGAAGATGGGGTTTTATTCGGAGGTTATTTACTGGTTGTTTCCGGTGGTGGTGGGCCTATTTGGTAGCTGTTTGCAAGTTTAAGCTAGTCGGAAATGGAGTTCGGTTCGTGTGAGCTGCTAACCAGCTGGGTTTCGTGGGAGATTTAGGGGTGACCGGTGGTGGTGGGTCGCGATGGAGTTGGTGGTTTTGAGTAGGTGGTTTAAGGTGGGGTTTTGGTTGGAGAAGAAAGGGAAATTGGGGGTCTGTTGGTTCCTGGTTGTTGCCGAAAAAATGAGAAATATGAACATGGGTTTTTGGGTTGCCGGAGCTTCGCCGGATTCCGGGGGTGGCGGCGGCTGTTTAGAGAATATGAGAGCAAAGAATTATTAGGGTTTTTACCCTGTCCAAACTTGAAAAATAATTCCACCCCCCTTTAACCTAATTGACAAACTATTCTTTATATAGGGAGGTGAAAAACTACAATATCACTATTTTAAAATGGTAGGCTAAAATCACCGAGCAATAAAATATATGTCTATGAAATATTTTCTATATCAGAATGAATTTTTGGATTGGTCAAAAAATATAAAAATAAATATTAACAAATGTAACAGATAAAATGAATAGTAAAAAAAAATATAAAGAACGTAACCAATAAGAAATATAATTTTAAAATTAATTAAATAATAAAATAAAAAAATCTTAAATTTTGATAAATAAGGATAGTTATCGATAAATTTATAAAAAATGTATTTTAAACTATTAAATAAATAAAACTTAAAAGTTACGAACTTTGAAAATGTTAGGCCAAAATTGGGTGTCAACAACAGAAAGGTTACCCTTTTTCATGTTGCTTAGAGACTCTCTAACACTCATTATACGAGCACGTGATGGCTTCGCATAGGTTGCTGCCAAATTTTGCCAGAGAGCACATGAAGATTTGACATCAATGACAAAAGAAACAATATCAGAAGATAAAGAGGCAACAATGGCACTCCGGATGAGATGGTCTTGTCGTTGATGACAAGGTGTGGCTATTGAACTTGGTGGTTGTTCAATAAAGTGAAGGAAATCGTATGCAGTGAGGATGGTTTCCCATTGGTATTTCCATGACTAATAGTTACAACATTGATATTAATCAACTGCGTTGCGCATTGTTATTCATGGTGAGAATTGTTGGAGAATTTGGTACATATACATGAGAAGGTGTGGTTGAGATGTTCTCAGTGGAGGAATTGGTTGAGACCATTGTAAATGGCAGCGGGAAAACACAATTTTTCAGGGGAAAAAATATATATGCGCTGAAGCTTTTAGGCTCCTGATATCATATAAGCTTTACTGTTGGAGAGAAGTGTGTATTTTATTAATATGTATGAGTATTTATACAAGAGAGTAAACAACAAAAAAGGAAAGAATCAACTAATAAAGTAGTGTGATCTTCTCCTAATCATAATAGAAACTAAATCACTAATGAGATACTAAAATATGAAAGATCAATCAAGATATATCCTAATATCAATCAAGAGATATCACTAATATAAATACCACAAAAGTTTCGTGAATTAATTTATTTTTGTCTTATTATTCTACTATAGTAGAACGAATCAAAATATATGATGTAAACTCGTTTCTTTGCAAATTAAAATAGTATTGACAATTGATTAAAAGAAAAGGCTACTTCAAACAACATGTCATTAGGCAACCTCTTAAATTTATCACTAAATTTCATCAAAATACTCAAGTTACGATCTCTTCCAATTAAGCAACTATCAATATTTTAGTACATTTTTATTTAATTTCAATATATTACTTAAGAATTGTACTCCTATTAACTAATAAGTTTAATTAGTGTGAATACGAGGTATTAATAAACATACTATAGTACTTAGTAGTAATCGACCTAAAAGTTAGTCCCGTCAAAGAAGTTGGAACTAATTAAATTGACATGCTGCATTGCTGCTTAACTAAAGTCACCTAATACCCAATCTTGACTTGCCTTGCCCACAAGTCCTTTTCCCTCGTATTTTTTTTTTTTTTTACAATTTATCCTTTTTTGGCTAATTAAATATATATTTTTTAAAAATATGTCTCTTACTGAAAATAAAAATTTTAAAAAAAATATGGCTCTTAAAAGTCAAAATGTAACGAAAAGAACAAGTTCTATCAGAGATATTCTATGTTGATTATTCCACCCGGTCCTCACCACCTCGCTATCATCACTCACCCTCATAGTATATACATAGATTACACGTATATGAATATTAGTATAATACTTTTTTTTTTGTATAATTGCTAAATACCCAAAAGAAAAAAATATATATTATTGTATATGTTTTTGAGAGAGCATTTTTCATGGCAAACACACCCTAAAAAGAAAGTCTTTGCCTAGTTGTCACCCCCACAAAACGTAGCGCTAACGTTAGAGCGTCCACATGGGGTGTGTTTGGGAACATTTCATCTGCTTTTGGGTTCACTATTTATTTGACCGCTTTAAATTTTACACATCTCTTAAAAATAATATTAATATAAATATTTAATTATAAATATATAATAAGTAATTAATATTAAAAATAAAATAAAAATAAAATAAATCTCTATGATAGGACAAGTGAAGTGAACGGATTTAGTAACTATCGAGAATTGTGGTGGAATGGTAAATAGTTCTTCATTTTTAATCAGATGTCTCCTAGGTATGAATTCGTTTTTGTTAGGGTGCGCTTTAGCCCTCCAATGTGAGACTTTCACAACGTGAATTTAAATTTAATCGGTCTCCAATGAGAATATCGAACATCAGATGAGGAAAAAGAACTATTTCAAACACAAACGGAAGACAAAAAAGTGAAGTCATCAAGTCGAATGATCCAGATGACAAGTTTGCAAGACTAACCATAAAAATATAATATTTCTAAAT
Source organism: Solanum paucissectum (assembly GCA_029582445.1). Classification (NCBI taxonomy): domain Eukaryota; kingdom Viridiplantae; phylum Streptophyta; class Magnoliopsida; order Solanales; family Solanaceae; genus Solanum; species Solanum paucissectum. The sequence continues at coordinate 27,056 of JAJONZ010012307.1, read as the reverse complement.
ATATAATTTTATAACAAGTTTCACGTACTTTAGCTTGAAAAAGAATATCATTTTATTTTAGTTTTGTACCAAATTAAAACTTTAAAAAATCAAGTAAAAATACATCAAATGATACAACGGTCAAACCTCTTTATATTGACAATGTTTGTCTTAATATACCATGAATATTATAATGAGGTGTTATTATATATGTATGCTAACATTTGATGTTTAAATCCCATTTAGCAAATATAAATAAAAATATGAAAAATATAGTTTAATAATTCATGTAGAAAAAAAAGAGAACGTATTTGTTAACCAATTTAATAAAAAACAATAGAAAGAGTATAAATCTAAAAAGGCAAATATTAATAATATTTTCTTTTGAAGTTAAGATCATAATCGATAATAGACACCATTTACATATAAAAAAATTTCTTTTAGATATTCTTACTTAAAATTTACTATATGCATGATGTTAATGATGATTATCATAGATATATTATTTTATATATAATTTATTTCTTACAAAATATAATTATAGAGATATTTTTTTACAAAGAATGTACTAATAGATTAATGACTTATATTATTATTATAAATAGAATGTTATCATTCATAAGTAAAATATAACATGAAAAATCAATTTCAAAGAGAATTAGATTGTTATCATGGAATGTCGTTATAACAAATAACAGTTGTAAAAAGTATTTTGACTAATAAGGTTTAGTCAGCTTTTGGTTGAAAATTATAAAATGCTAATTTTACTAATTCTCTGCCAAACAGAATCTTGATCCATGAACAAGTGATAATTTTTAGTATAAACGGCACGTGAACGAATGTGACATAATTTTAGTTTAAACATTGGTAAATTCTTATTCATGGACTTTTTGTTATAAAATTAAGACAGTAGACATTCATATACTATATGGACAAAGTCACAAATAGATCATCTTATGTTGTAAAAATTCTAAACTTACACCCTTTATTATAAGATATATTTGTGATCAAGCATATTAAAATATAATTATAAAAAATAAACTAAAACTACAAATAAAATAATGTTACAAAATTATTTTTGTGAAATTTATGAAATAGATATATTTGTTAATAAGTAAACAAAATCTTATACCTGGTTAGAGTTATGTAGATATTAATAATGTAAAAATTAATTAAAAGTGAATTTATATCTTTATTATTTTATACAAAAAAAAATCATATATTAATCATACTTTCATAACTCTAATCAATTACTATACGACTCATAAATACAGCTGAAAATTTTACTCTACTAATTAGCGAAACAGCAAATTTGTCATAACTTGCAGTTTAAAGGGACTACCAAATCTACTTGATTCGTTTACCAAACACGTCGTTATCCATAACCGAACAGTAAAGACAGAATTTTGTGAGTGGCAAGAAACAGTAGGAATTCTCCATAATTGTAAATATTGACAATGAAATCAAACCAATTGAGAAGCAAAAAAGAAAAAAAATGGATACTTTTACTTGGTCATCTCTACACATAAATTTTCCACACTAGCAAGAAAGTCTTTTTATTCGGTTTAAAAGCAGTCACCCACTTTCACTTTCTGGAGAAAGTGCTTTATGATTACCCCTTTACGTTTCTTGGATCAGTTACAGGTTTTTCAAACCAACCCCATGAAACAAATTTCTTGAGCTGAGTGAGCTTTTTGGGAAGGAAGTTGCAAAAGGGGTTTTGGAAATTTGTGGTGAAATTTTAGTGATGAGTGGTGAAGATATGATAAGAGCTGAAGGGATCTGTGATGTGGAGGATACTGTATTTGTAGCTGTGGGGAAGAATGTGAAAGAGGGAAAATCTGTACTTTCTTGGGCTTTGAAGAGCTTTGCTGGCAGGAGAATTTGTGTTCTTCATGTTCATCAACCTAATCATTTGTTTTCATCCAGTAAGCTCACACCCAGAGACTCTTTTCAACTAATGAATTTTAGGTTGTGTCTTTCTGTGCAATAGATATTTGAATCTTAATGTGAACATTCATTGTAGTTACTTATAAGTATTATCTTGACTGCTTTGGACTGTTTTTTCTTGAGCTTAGGGTCTATCTTTGAGGTCGGGGTAAGGTGTGCATATAATCTACCCTCCCCAGAATCCACTTTGTGGGATTACACTGGGTATGTTGTTGATTTACTTATCAGTATTAATGGAATTCGAATTGCCCGAATTGAGCGGAATATAGGATTCATGTTGCCCACCCTGACTTGTTTGGGGTTGAGATCTAGTGTGGTGACTTTTAGTTTAAGGGGATTACTATATAGACTTGATTTGTGACCAAACATGTCTTAATCCATGGCCGGAACAGTAAAGACAGAAGTTGAAAGTGGCAAGAAAGAGTCAATATTGTTGAGTTGTTATCATTGATATTGGAAGGAAATAGAGAAGGGAAAAAACAAAAAATGGAGACTTGACTTGGTCATTTTTACAGATAAATTTTCCACACCCCTTATCTCTTCTTCATATTATCAAGTAACAAGAAAGCCTTTTTTTCGTACAAAAGCAGGCACTCTGGTAAGCTTACAGGTTCCTTCAACAAATCAAATTTAACATAAAGCACGAGTCTTTCCGTGCAGTAAATTGTATAAACATGTAAGTTTTGTTGAGGATTCATTTTAGTTTGTAATCTGTATTGGAATGAAATATGCCCCAAGAATGGAATATGTAGGGAATTCTTGTTGCGTGTGACCCTGCCTAATTTGGGTTTGAGGCGCCATTTATTGATTGACATGGTTTTGAGACACCAATTGTTGATCGATTGATTGATACGCATAAAGTGTTCTTATCAGTTTAAGCATATGAGGGAGATGCGTCTTTTTTGCTCTTGCATTTTGACTCTCAGAGTTCATGGCTATGCAAAGCCTCCAGATGAGTCAGTGTGTATCATTTTCTTTTTTGGAGGTGTGATGTATCTTGGGCCTAACTTAATCCCAAAGCTATCTCAAGAGGTGAGGATTCCCAAGCCATATTAAAGAGACCACTCATCCCGTATATTGCCTATGTGGGACTCTTCACATGATTGGGACAGATAGAACTGCAGCATGTTAAGTTTGATTGGAAAATAGCAGTTCTGAAATATGCTCTCTAGATGTTGATTTACAACTATTTATACCTTTGTTTGCAAACTTTGAACTGCATTAATATGTGGTTGTTAGATATATTATGGCTTGAAGATAAATGGAGCATCAAGATGGCAACACACTACATTTCGTCCTTTTAGCTACATGTATATTAATTAGGAAGCTGCCAAAGTGCAAAATGAGTTAAAATTGGAGTGATGAGTGTGTGTACTATATTTTCCCTACTCTATCTTAAGCTGGGGATTATTAAATCCTGCAGAGGGCTAGCTAAAGGCATTGTGTGCTTTAAGTTAAGAGCTAACGACTTGCGAGAGTTGTATAAGTGAGCACCTCATGTGTGATAAACAATTACTCTTGTTGCTCTAATGAATGTATTAATCTCTATTTTCCAATTGGCTCCCCCTTTTTTCCCATGAAGACCATAGTCATTCACATATTCATAGATGAATAAATCACAATTCTTTGAATTTGCAGAGGATGGGAAGCTTTCAGGTGCAAAGCTGAAACAGCACATGGTGAAGGCATGCCAAGAACTTGATCGCCTAAGACTGCACAAACTTCTAAATCAGTATCTTCTCTTTATATCCCAAGCTGGGGTACAGTTCTATCTAATTCTCTTGTTAGATTTATTTAGCATGTTAGCTATTCAGTAGGCCAGAATTACTAGCCCTTCTGTCCCATATTAAGTGCTCCTCATTGACTTAACACACCTATTAAGACAATGTTGAGATTATACATTGTTCAAAATCTAAGGGTTTAAGGAAGTACATATTTTTCTGATAAACACTATAAATTAAATGGGGTAAGGTCCCACTGGATATAACATTTAGTCATTTAGGAGCTGAATAGAAAAAAATTATCCAAAGAAGTTGTAGAAGTGAGCCTGATATGACAACTTTGTTATATAATATTTGAGACTACTTTGGATGTTGCAAAAAGAAAAGCTGGACATCCAGCTTGTAATCCCCTTCTAATTTGAGTCTTTAAAGTTATATAATATCTACAGAACCTCCTTGTGAGGAAAGTAACCGTGATAGAGATTATGAAAGAAAAATTGGAGTTCATTTTAGAGCAAGTAAATTGTTTACTCATTAAATTATTTTAAAAAAAAAATCCAAGTAAGTTATTTAAGAAGGAACTTATGCTGAAGATAGGTTCCAATAGCTGTGTTTCAAAAGATTGTAATAGCATTTTTGCAGAAAAAGATCAGAAGGGTTTGCATGCCTGGCAAATTATGTTGAGATAGATTATAAGTTAAAACCATAAAGGTAGGGGTGCACATCCTAATCCCCACCCCCAACCCCACTTGTGGGATTACTCCGGGGTCTAAGAAATAAGAAATAATTATTGCTTTAAAGGTTGAGTTGCTAGTATTCAAAATATTGATCACTGCTCACTTCTGCAGATACAAGGGGGTAAGGTGTGGCTTGAAATAAATAATGTGGAGAAAGGGATAATACATATTATTGAAGAACACAAAATTCAGTGGCTTGTCATGGGAGCAGCAGCAGAGACTCACTACTCAAAGTATGACACGTTTTTTTCTTTGAAGATCTATCAGACGTGTAGCAGGACAAATTGAATAGGAATGATTGCCAATTCAAGTGGTTTTCACATATAACTACATTACATACTTGGCATCTCATTTCATGAGCTCTTTTTCATTTGCTTTATTTGGAATTTTCAGTTTTTTTTTCTCCTGCATTACTGTTCTCCTTTTATGTGTTTGTCTTTATAATTTTACCCTTTTCCAAATAGATGTTTACCCTACCGAGTTTATGGATATCGGGGACTCCTTGTTCCGATACAGTCACTGCCAAGTTATGATTTTTTTCTGGTGTAGGACTACTTCTAAGGCTTAAAAATATAATGGGTTGAGTTATGCTTCTTCATTTGACTGCTAAATGTTAACTGCTGTAGAATGAGAATAGTTGCTTGAGAACATAAACTCATGCTGCTCCACTACACTGCAACCTACTAAACCTAGCAAGCTTTGCTTGAATTAAGTCCTAAGATTTAATCAAGTGTTTCTTTTGATGTTAGATTCCTGATAACCATAATTTTGCTGATTGGGATTTCTCTAGATTGCAGGCATCTGTCAGAGCTCAAGTCCAGCAAAGCTAAATTTGTGTGCCAACATGCACCAATGCACTGTCAAATTTGGTTTACTTGCAACGAGTGCCTGATACATACGAGGTATGATGACTCGTGGTACAAAACATCTAAATGATAACACATAAAGCAATGGCCTATATATGCTATTCTATTGTTGCATGATTCACTTACTCACGAAGTGGTTTGTTATCAGAATACTCCTTTGACTAGTCATTTTCTGTAGTCTTGTGTCCATACATATTACAGGTCCGAGTGCTAAAATAAGTGATCATTGCAATCACACATGTCCTTTTCATTTCTTTTTCCATATTACAGTGTTCTAGACTTCTAGTTCACATTGCGCTTGCACCCAAGGGTGTGGCCTAATGGTCAATGAGGTGGGACGAGAACCATGGGGTCTCAGGTTCCCGTTGTTGATGAGAGGCAACAAGTATCCCGTGGAATTAGTTGAGGTGCGAACAAGCTGGCCCGATCACCACGGTTATCTAAAGGAAAAAAGCTCACATTGTGCTTGTAATGCATGATTATTAGAAAATTCAGAATCCCTCAGATTATTTTCTTCGAATAAGGGTGGTATGTGTTGTTTTGGATGTAAATGAGGTTACACTGGAAGAAGGTTTTAAAATATGCATGTGTCAGCCTTTGTTGCTTCTTATGTCAGTGTTGTTATAAGTTAAAAGTTCTAAATTTACTTAGCATTTAATATCCCTGTTTCCCTCCAAAAACAGACAAAAGACGTCATTTTAAAGTTCCATTCACAAAAATAAAAAGAAAAGAAATGGTGGTAGAAATACAACATTACCAATTTCAAAAAAAAAGAAAAAGGGGTGGGGGTGTGTGGAAGAGAGCTATCCTGGAATTGCACGTGGCTTTTGACAAACAGTTCTCCAAAGGGAATGAATTGGATAAGGAGGATTAAAAAATATATGATTCTGCTAACTTGGGAAAGGGAGCCTTGGAGCAACGTTAAAGTTGTCTCTATTTGGCTCATAAGTAACAGGTTTGAGCCGTGGAATTAACTATTGATGCTTATACTTGTGTCTGGCTAGGCTGCCTACATCACACATAAGGGAGTTCAGCCCTTCCCCTAACCCCGTGTGAACGCGGGATGTTTAGCACACCGGGCTGCCAATTTTTTCTTATTCTGCTAGCTTGCAATTGAGGTGTGGTTAACAGTTTATCAAGGCTGACTAACTTCCTATTTTATTTCCCTTTGTCTTGCAAGGTCTATGAATAACTCTCTTTCAAGTAGCATGGAGTCATTATCTTCTCCAGAAGATAACGGTGGAACCAAAATGCGCAATCATGTTGGCGACGGTTATGAAGATTTGAACATTTTAGAAAATGCATCAAGCCCAGCTAACAAAATAGTCAAGGTAGAGATCAAGAGAGACTATTCGCCCTTGCACGAAGCACATTTTCATTGTGCAACGTCCCAGCCTTTGCTGGTAAGCATTGTATTTTCTCTGACGAAGATACTTGCAAACTTGTATCCAACATCTGAAAAGCTCTTGTGTATTTTAATCTTAAGAGTTGAACTTGTGATCTGTGTGAACCTTCACCACTTAATCTCCACATGTACTGGCTCTAGAATTTCCTTAACATTAATGTAGAGTTTCTTACTGTCAATCATATACATATATATATATATAGAGAGAGAGAGAGAGAGACTACATAATATTATCTTGTTGGAGACTTTTGTTGGAGCACTGACTATGCCATGAATTATGAAGCTATCAGTTTTTTTTTTCTTTTTGATTAATATGAAGCTGTTATTTATATTATCTGATGCAGGAAGAAGGAAGTTTTCACGGAAAAGCCTCTAGTGATGAAAGGAGTAGAGCAGAGCATGCTATGATGGATGCTGAGAACTCAAAACAGAGGGCTTTTGAAGAGTCAGTAAAACGGTGGAGAGCTGAAGAAGATGCTATGGAGGCTATCCGCATGGTGAATCTACCCTTTCATTTAATGTAGTTGTGTGTTTAAGAAACCATGCAGAAACTTAGGAATCAGTGTGGAACATAGCTAAGACTCCTATATAGTTTCTATGACATGATTATCGGTTTTGGTCTTATTTAACTTTCTAAGGTTGTAGTTGCTATTTTCGCAGATTCACGATTACTATACTTGTCTTAGCATTATACTAACATATTTTAGTTTGGAGTTCTTGCTTCACACCTACACACACTTGTATTTATGTATATATCAATTGAATCAATCTGTGATCTCCCGCTAGTTAGCTGTAGTCATATGACCTGGAAATTCCCAGTAGAGTTTGGATTATATACCTTTCCACCCCATTAATATTTGTGATAGAATTCCACATGTTTAGATTTCATTCTTGTCACTGACGTTAGATTGTCCCAGGCTGAAGTGTCATACAGATTATTCAAGGAAAAGGAAGATCAAAGAAAAGAAAAGGAGGAAAATTTTGCAAAGCAAAAAGAAGAGATTGAGGAATTGAAGATTCAGCACGACCTGTGCCTAAGTGAACTTCAGATGATCCAGGAGAAGAAGCCTGTACTAGAAAGTCAAATAACTGAATCCTCCTATGCAGGGAAGGAGTTAGAGGAGAAGATAATTCAAGCAGTAGAGCTCCTAATATCCTTTAGGAAGCAGAGGGATGAGATGCAGATAGAGCGTGACAATGCAATCAAAGAAGTTAACAGATTTAGAAAATTGGTACAAGATGATGCCGATGAGTATTGTATCAAAAACTTCTTTTCAATATCTTTCTCTGACATCATAGAGGCTACACGAAATTTTGATCCATCTTCAAAGATCGGAGAAGGAAAGTTCGGAAGTGTTTACAAGGGAATTATTCACCACGTAAAAGTAGCTATAAAGATGTTGCCAGCTTGTGGTTCTTTCAGTGATTCGGATTTCCAACATAAGGTGAATCACTTAGAATCTTGAGATGCTAATTTGTGGCATGTGTGCAATTCAATTTCTTGTTATATATTTGTGTTTAATGATCCCTACTGTACCTTTTTATGCAAGTATTAGCTGCCTCCCTATATAATATACATTTCGTCCCTAGCATTTAAAGCTGTAGTTTCAATGAGATTGAAATTGCACAATTTCTACCAACTGTGAACTTTTAGTAGTTTTCATTTCATATTTTCTACACCCCTGCCCCCTCTCTTTTTGGTTTCTTGCAGGAACCCTTGTACGTTTGTAAAAGGGTGAGTGAACGGATGAAATACCCTCAATTTGTTTCCCGTTGATCTTAAGCAGGACAATCCTTGCATTTAGTATACATATCCCTATTACTGAGATGAAGATGATTTCAAAGCTTTGACAGAATACGAAATTTGCTTGAGGAATAAAGCTTCAGTTATCATCTTGATTCTTTACTCTTAAAACATGGAGAAGTTTTTAGGCTTTCTGATGTAAAATATGTCTGAAAAGTTTTCCCATTCTCAAGAACTGTGCATGCTTTTATTTTTTTTACAGACCTCCATCTTTACGCTTGATAAATAGACGGTTTCTTACTCTGACAATGTCTTGATTATTACAGGCAGAAAGTCTGAGCAGGGTGAGGCATCCAAACCTTGTTACCCTGATTGGGATTTGCTCAGAGTCTAGGTCCCTCGCTTATGAATTCCTTGAAAATGGAAACCTTGAAGATCACCTGGCCTGCCGCAAAAAATCCCGTCCTCTTCATTGGCAACATCGGATAAGAATTGCTGTTGAGATATGCTCTGCTCTTATCTTTGTTCATGCCAACGATCCTTGCATTGTCCATGGGAACTTGAGACCTACCAACATTCTCCTTGATGCTAAATTTGTCAGCAAAATAAGTGATTTCGGAGTTCATCTCTTGATTTCCCAGACTGAGAATTCCAATAATGATGATCCAGAGGCTTCCATTTATGTGGACCCAGAATATATTGACAATGGACAGTTTACTGTAGAATCTGATGTTTACTCATTTGGCGTCATACTTTTACGACTTTTGACTGCAAGACCAGCTTCGGGTATAGTGAGGGACGTCAAGTGTGCTTTGGAAAGTGGGAACTTGGGTTCAGTTTTGGACTCTTTAGCTGGTGATTGGCCAATTGAACAAGCGGAACTGTTAGCTTATCTAGCATCGAGTTGCTGTGAGAAAAATCCTTTAAATCGGCCTAATATGCTCTCAGAAGTTTGGCCAACAATTGAGCCAATGAGAGATATATGCAAACCACACTCAGATTTGAATACTTCATCGCAGGGTTCCAAGAGCCAAAAACGAATTCCTCCTCATTTCGTTTGTCCTATTTTTCAGGTAAGCGTAAGATATATGATACGTATTCTTTTGGTTCAAAATTGTGGCAATGGTTTCAATTAGTTACTCTTTCACCTCCTAAATGGAGATGTCAGAATTGTCTGTGTAAGATGGCTCAGTTTTGTGATCAATATGTGTTTTGTGTGAGAACATGTAGACTAGCTGTGAGATCCTCACTCTTGTGTTGATCGATCATTCAATAAGAACACACATAATAATCACTTTCATCTATCGGTTTAGAGAATTTAGGTTGCACTAACGAGCTACTAGGATCAGAGTGCTTACTTCTTATTAAGTGGTATGAATGATGGATACTTCTACATGAAAGAAATTAAAAGAAACCCTTTATCACTGCTAGTATAAGAAACTATCAAGAATCTAAATGAAATCCAGATGTTTGCTGAGACTTCGTGTATGGTGTAGTGTGGTGTATCTTGTACGATTGATGCCTTTATCTTTTTCCTGAACACTTTCAGGATGTCATGGAAGATCCACACATAGCAGCAGATGGTTATACATATGAAGGTGATGCAATAAAAGGATGGCTGTATAGCGGACACGATACTTCTCCCATGACAAACCTCAAACTCGACACCTGTGATTTGATTCCCAATTATGCTCTCTATCGCGCAATTCAGGAATGGCAGCAACAGTTCTGAAACTCATTAGAGTATATAGCCTCGCTCCTACAAACAAAAGCAGCTTTAAAGTTGAAGTATATACTGATATATAGAAAGTTAGCCATGTCTCGTGGTAGTTCCACTGAGTTAATACTTGGATTCGAGTTATTTGAACATGTCAAGTGAGTATATAAGTGTTACTGCAATATTGAGATGTACAGATTCTATCACTATGGTCTATGTACACTGCATATTCTATGATTGGGAAAAATGACAAATATACTCTCGAATTATCGTAAATGGTTAGCAGACACCCTTCGTCATATTTTTGGGACATTGGCACCCTTGCTGTCCAAAAACTAAAGCATATGTACCATCTATACTAACGGAGTTACACGTGTCATAATCTTATCCACCAACCCGACATCGGATCGATGAATAAGATTGTGCCACATGTCCGTATTTAGTATTTCGTTAGAGTGAAAGGCATATATGCTCTAGTTTATGGACGGCAGGGGCACCAATGTCCCAAAAATATGACGGAGGGTATCTGCATACCATTTACGATTGTTTGGGTATAGTTGTCCCTTTTCCCTTCTATCAATTATTTACGACAAGCTAATCGAAGGGCTCTTAAACTTTTGAACAGTCAGTCTGGTTAGCCCATTGGTGTCGAACTGTTATTTAGTCTTTCGTTAGAGTGAAGGGCATGTATGCTCTAGTTTTTGGATGGCAGGGGCACCAATGTCCCAAAAGTATGACGGAGGGTATCTGCATACCATTTACGATTGTTTGGGGTATAATTGTCCCTTTTCCCTTCTATCAATTATTTACGACAAGCTAATCGAAGGGCTCTTAAACTTTTGAACTGTCAGTCTGGTAAGCCCATTGGTGTCGAACTGTTTGGTTAGAATTGGCTGTTATGGGGGCCATAACATTCACATCGTACTTTTAAGGAAGAAGAACTTTATGTCTGCCATAGAATCCCACAAATCACAATGCAAGTTTTTGGATGTTTCTTGGTTTTTAGAGAAAAGGTTGTGATACCCATCAACTTTGTTATTTAGAGCTGATGATATATCCTTCGTTGCGAAAGTGACTCATATATATCGGATCTGGCTCCCCTCCATTACCCCTTCCCTCCATTTCGTTAAGTGCACGTCTAGATTAGAGACATGTGTCATATTTAAAGTTTAAAGGTCAAGATTATATTATATTAACAAATATCATAATCATAGTTAAGTTAACTAATTTTAGAAAATCGCTCTCTAAGTTTGATAAAATACAATATATTCCATAAAAAAATTGATATTTATTAATATCATTAATTTCATCTTATATTTTTAATTTACATTTAAATATTAAAATTGTAGAACATGAAACGTTTATATTTAATGTGATAATTAATAATCTTCAAAAACATTTGCATTTAGAACAATGTTATCTTCTCTTTCACAAAAAAAAAGAAGAGATAAAAGTATTTATTTTTAAAAATAGTATATTTTTCCCTTTCAAACACAATCGCCACATTTTCTCCTTGAAATATTTTTGGTATTCACGTTTAATTCTAAAAATCTTTCATCTTTTTATTTTTATTTTATGGTTTTTTTTTCCACAATGATAATTCTTTAACTTTTTTGTTTTGTTTCTCAACATAGTATATATAATATTTCAATAGCAAAGTTTAGTAGTACATAAATTGTTTAGTTGATTCTCACCTTAAATATCATAGAATTTAATAATTAAATACAAAAATATAATATGATATTAATAAATATCAAATTTTGTTTAGAATATATTGTAATTCTTACTAAATTTGGAAAGTAGTTTTCTAAAATTAGTTGTTTTAACTATGATTATGATATTTGTTAATATAATATAATCTTGACCTTTAAACTTTAATTATGACACATGACTCTAATCTAGACGTGCACTTGACGAAATGAAGGGAAGGGGTAATGGAGGGGAGCCGGATCCATATATATCCTTATTGTTATACAAATGGCTCACATATATTCCTACCGTTACAAAAGTAGCACACATAAACCCTTAATCTAACAGAAGTGAAAAAATTAGTTTTAGATTTATATTTTTGACTTTTTTAAAAATAAAAAAAATGTATGGAGTTTATATTATCCTTCTAGCAAAGGTATATTTTAATCTTTTTCATACATAAATTGTTTTTTGACTTCTTTGATTATCATTATTTGAGTTTCTTATTCTATTTTTTTTTTCCCTTTCATTCTTTAGTGTGAAGAAAAAATTTTAAAACTATTTTTTTTGTGGCTATATTATAATTTTAAACTATTTTTTTTAGCTATATTGTAATTTAGTTTTTGTATTTGTAAAAAAAATAAAATTGGGGCATCTATAATAAATTTTACCAGAAAATTAGTGAAACATAAATAAATTTGACCATCAAAATAATAAATTTAAATTAGTTATTAATACAAAAAGAAAACGTGTGAAGATGACAAAATATACTCATATGAATTATAATTTAAAAATAAATAAATTAAAACTTAATTATTTCACCTCCACTAAAGGAAAAGGGTAGATGTAAGCCATTTATATATTAGTAGGGGTATATATGAGTCGTGTTCATAACAAGAGATATATTAGCTCTAAATGACAAAGTTGAAGGATATATCAGGCCCTTTTCCTTTGTTTTTATTTTGAGGTAATGTTTAATTTTTATTTTTATTTATTATTTAATAATAATTTATAAACTAATGTATTCTTAACTGTGATCTAGTTTCGCAAAGTAAGGATTTAGAGAAATTGTCTTGTTCAACATAAATGGTACAGCATCGAATTTGCAATATATAAGTTTAGAGAATTTTTATTTTGTTCATCATAAGTTAGAGAATTTTTGCCTTATGTGGGAATAAGGGGTCATATGGTTAGGAACAAGTTATTTTATAATTAATTGTTCCGGGATAAGTTATCCCACACATATATGGTTAATTTATCCTATTACTGTGATATAAATGATGGGATAAATAATCTAATACCTACCTAATACCTCCAACCAAATACATGATAAAATAATCTTGTAATTTATCCTGAGATTATTATACCTTATACCTTATACCTCACACCAAACGACTACTTTAAGATATAATTTCATGAGTTCTAAAATTATAAACTTTTTTATGACATAATATTATAATGCTGAACTTATGTCTTATAAAAGATAACTTATGTCTTTGTGAATTTCTTTTGCCTCATAAGACTAACTTTTGCCATACCTTTTTGCATGTGAAGTTTTTTCCTCGACTTTTTAAATTTTTTATGTAAAATGTATGTTCGGTAATCTTTTTATTATTTAAAATATAAAAAGAAAAAAATTCTCATAAATTTGAGGGACACAAATTAAAGACCAGTTCAAAAAAGGGACATTCATGCCGATAACCCTAGTGTAACGTAGTAGCCTATAACATATTTAGTCTCTTTCTTTTTGTCTTTTCTTATGCTGAATTTCTATTAGAAACAATTATCCGTAAATTTATGTATATTCTATTCTCTCAAGTAAAATTACACTAATGTATTGTTATTATTATTTTATTTTATTGCCCCAGAAAACACAACACATGAATCGTAAAAGAAATTACATTATTAATTATTAATTGATTTATAATAAGAGGATGAGTTATACCGTTTGCTTAAAAAATATGTCAAAAAAAAAACAGTTCCTCTAAGAATAAATAGAGAATTAGAATAATCTCCAAAAAACACTGTATAGTTAGCCATAATATGAATTAAAATTCCAAAGTAACCCTAAAAAGATACTTCTTAAAAAATAAAAACAAAAAAAAATCTTTTAAATTATACATTGTATATTAATTACTATTGAACAAAAAATAATTTATGCATTTTTAATACCTACATAAATAAATATAGCAACTTCCAAGATGTTAAAATTGAGAAAAACAATATCACAAGTGTAATTTTATTTACAATACAACCTCACTAAATTATACTTGATAAATTGATAATCTTTCTAAGATACTATTTTCCTTGAAAAAATCACCCATTTCGATAAGATAATAAAATAATATATTTTCTGAAGACAACTATACAAATGTATCATCGTATTAATATTATAAATTAATAAAAAAATTTAAAGTACAAATATATCTAAGACAATTTAGTGAAATATGATTTTATTGTGTTTTGATTTAAAAAAAAAAAAATCTAGTTGAAAGTCATCTCAAACATTTCTTATTGCATCTAAAAGTTTTGGTGTTGCCACGGCTGCAAATCTTTCTGAGTTCATGTGGAATGATCTCTTTTGTACTCGCGTATTATTTGATCTGTCATTGTTAATTTTTGACATTTTTTAAATGAGAAGTCATTTTTGGATATGGCTTCGAAATTTCCTATGTTGCTTATATAATTTATTCTCTCACTATCATATATATTTAATGTTTTTAATAAAGATACAATGAATAATATTTATTTATTAAGAAATAATGGACATTATGTAAAATAAATTTAATTTTTCAATGAATCATTGAACTCTTGAATTTATTTTACAATGAATTACTTAACAAAAAAAAATATTACAATGAATCATACACATATATTGTATTTTATGTATAATAATTTATTTTTCATATGGATACAATAAATATGATATTGTTTTTATGTTGATAAATTTACTTTTATGTTAATTCAATAAATATGATACATAAATTAGTAAGATACAATGAATTTGATGTAATCAAAATTAACTCTTTTAACTTTAAATCAGTAAATATTAATTTATCAATTAAATAGTACAAAATAAATATTATTTCATGATCCTATCTATATTAATTTAGTGAGGTTTAACTGTAGTTAGATTTCTCCGCCATTAATTAATTTTAGTTTTTTTTTTTTGAGATTTTACTATTGCTAAAATATAAAAATAAAATAAAAACGCAGTACATACATTTTTTATATGGATTATTGGTCAGAAGAAAATATGTTTTTTTTTTATAAATAAAATGTAAGAATCCCAAATCAAGATTACTATATTAATACGTTATTTATCTGTAATAACAAATTATTCCTACTAATTCTGAATTTCAAAAATAGATTTTGTTAATCTCTCTATATTAAATATATTTATTTATTTTCCATAGATGTCCAAAATTGTTAAATATATTTTCTCACACTTTCCCTACTTCTCAGTCTCCCTCCCTTTGGTCCCTCTGCAGATTTCGCCGACTCCTTCGCTGCCCCCATATATAAAGGGCGCCAGCTATACAGACAGTCTTACATATCAACATAGCTTTTCTCTTTCGCCGGCGATTTTCAATCACTCCGGCCGCCGGTGATCCCTTGCCTCACTGCTGGTATGTATATATGATGAACTCTGCTATTCTCGTTTTTGTGTATGTATTTTGTACGGCACGTGCTGATCACGGATCACGTCGCCTGAACCCTAATTAGACGCACGTTTTGTTTCCTTTTAATCAAGTTAGTTCTACTCTGATCTGATTTTATTATACTTCTAGTTATTGCTGTATTAATTTATCCATAGCATAGAGTTGGAGTTGCTTTACTGTGTAGAAGTTTTATGAGAATTTTATAGCAACAAGGTTTGATGTGTACTGATGCAAAAGTGCGATAGGAAGAAGTTTATGCATTAGTCTGCTGTGTAATAAGTGTTATATGCCAATCAGATTTAATTATTTTTTGATGCAATAAATGCCAATTTGCCAATCAGTTTCTATGGTTCTCATTCTGCATTGGTGATGTAATGGGAAGCACCTTTATTAACATTCCTATTCTAAATGCAGTTGAATCCAATCATTGAGTGCGGTCTATTATCTGCCTTAAGTGTCATTGTTGAAATCACGATTGTGGTGAATGCAGCAGACCTTCTAATGGGAATGATACTTTTAGATACAGTAACAGGCTTTGACACATTATGTTTAACAATCCATACTGTTGGTATGGTTCCTAAACATAAAATTTAGGAAAGAAAATTTTACTTTAGAAGAAAAATATGAAATAGGCCGTCTTGTTAGAAATAAGATTAGGTGAGCTACACTAGTTTTAACTTTTAACAACTGGTTTCATTAACATTTTATCCCAAGGATCCGGGGGACATCACCCTATTCTTAGATAGTTTATGAGGGAGATAGGTGTTTAGTTGCTTTTTGGTAAACCCTCTATACTTTTGATGTAATTACTACAGGAGTTCACTATTGGTGTACTTCTATGTTTATAATACCAGTTAACTTTCTCAAATTTTTTTTTTTATCTGTCTTGTCTGATCATATGGAATCTTTAATTGAATTGGCACGGATAGACTCAAATGCTTTAAAATACATTTGAGATTTGGTTGGGATATGTTATGAAGTTATTAGGAAAAAACCCTGTTCTCTATAAACAAAAGATAGTGACAGGTGCTATTTTTTTGGAGCTGGTCAACTAGACTGAATTACTGATTATGTGATAATACAAAGTTTACATCTTGGTCTTACTTTCTTTTTACTTTGTCGACCTATTTGGTAAGCATACAGGATAAAGATCTTCAAGGTCTGGTGTATACTTCACCACAAATCAATAAACCCTTTTCTTGTTAAGATGTTCAATGAAATCTAGTTGTACCAATAAAAGCCAACACCGGTGGGCTTTTTCTGGGATATTTAGTAGACTGTTGGCTTTTTCTGGAATCTTTGAAAAAATCGGATGGTTGCTCATGATCAATCATCTGTATGACAGAAGGTGGAATATTGATAGTCTTATTTTTTTTATTAGTTGATAGCCTTATTTGCTAGATATCTTTTCTTAGCTGGCCTTTCTTTAGGACTTTGTTGCCTTCTAAGCAATTTTTTTTTCTAGATATTCATCCATTGACAGGATGGGTTTGCTTTTCTGAAACTCTTTTTCTAGATGCGATGGAAAAAGGTGAAAGAGATGTTTTTCTGAATGAATGCTGGAGAAACCATCTTTCTTGCCCGAGTTGTTTTGTTTAGAAAAAGTGTACTAGAGGTTTCACTGAGTCAATTGCATCTTAAATGATTGAAATAAATTATGAAAAGGGTGGTAGTTGTTGATGGTGGATCTATGCTTGCTAGATAATTAAATTCTACAAAGTAATATATGCACACTTGGGATCATCTGCTCATTTAATGCTTGAAAATTGATTTGTGAAATGAAACAGTCTATGCTTAAATATCATAAAGTTAACAAGGAACACAGTAGAATTTGTTAACTAGTTACAGGGCTTGTTTCTGCTTCCATGTAGGTTTTGGTTTTCCCAGATAGCTATCGTGACTAACCAGAAAAGTGTCAAAGAATGTATGCATCTCTGGATTAGAGGCAAACCTAGGACTTTTTCTTAAAACTGGAGAAGCTAACCTTTTTTCGATTAGTGGAATAAACATTAGGCCTAGTTCCTATCCAGGAACCTTCCGAACAATTAGTACTAGAGTTTCTTCTACTTTATGTTGATCTCAGGTATAATTTATGCATCTGAGTGAAAATTAGTAGAATAACTAAGATAGGTATCACTAGAAGTATTTCATTTCATTTGCTCTTTTAGTCTCTAGTTTTTTTTTTTTTTTGCTATATATTAGGCTTATTAGGTCAGGATGTTTTAACAGTGGGCAGTTCCTAGTCATGCAAGTAATTTTGTTTATTATTCTTTACAGTACATCTTTTTGCTGCAATTTTTGTAACTCAATGGCCATCTGTGATGTCCATAAATATGATTTCCGAGTAGTGTCTCTTCCAGGTTATGTCTACGGATACATGTTATATTCACTTTTTCTCGACTCTTTTTCATTTCTGCTGTAAAAACACATCTTTTGCAGTTCTTGTCTGCCATGATGAAGATATACTACACAAGCACCACTCATACCACCTGCATATAGAGATATATCTTTCTTGGCTGCAGATGATGTTAATTTGGGATGTCAATAACTAATTGATAATTTCTGCTGCAGTTTGATTTTATGAACCATTAATTGAGAATAGATGCCGGTTGCAAAGCTCAGCATTGGTGCTACTCCAGCTGCAATGAAAGCAGACGAGGGAAATGATCCTCTTGATACCTTAATTAGGCAAGCCATAGGCAAGGAGCCTCTTTTTTCTTTCTCAAGAACAGGGGATGGGCCTGTCCAGTGGATTCAACTGCTTAATGGATTAGAGCAGCAAGGTACCAAAGTAACATAAACGAAAGGGCTGCATTCGTAGTATACAGCATTCTCTAGATTTTTGTGCATATTAGATAAGTGGGGTCGGGGAAGTCACCAATATTTCAACTGGTTTGAAAATCTTGTGGTGGTAAAGAATGTCATGCATTGGTCCATACTTTTATTTTAGATGTAGAACACATCAACTTAATTAGTAACATGAAAAGGACTCAAAATTGTTTACATATGGAGCTCTGGTTGAAACCATGAGAATTGATTGACTTATGTGGCTCTTTGTGCAGATAATGCTGGTGGTTGGCCTATGCTAACACCAGCGAAATATCAGAAGTGTGAAAAATGTTCACGGGAATTTTATTCCCCTATAAATTATCGGAGGCATATGCGTCTACATCGTCGAGCCTTAAACTTTGATAAGGTATATCTAGATGTTTTTTTTTATATAGCTTTATACTCCCAGAAAAGGGGAAAAAAGGTTTCTGTTTGCATATGTAAATGACCATTTCCAATTTAATTTCCATTCTGGTGACTTTTGCTATTTCTTATTATAAAACTTAGTGCAGATGTGTTTACTTGTCAATAATTTGACTGTGGATGTGCTGCCTTGTGCATCTTGTTATATTTTCAATTTTGCAGGAGTCTCGCAAATATAGGGATCTGCTGGGAGCATTCTGGGATAAGGTACTCCCCCATCTCATCTCCCTAAATTTTCTCATAGGGTGTTTTTCTGTGTCCATTGTTCCATAATGGTAATTTATGTTTGTGTAATTTTACCTGCAGCTCTCACTTGATGATATTAAGGAAGTTGTATCATTGCATGATGTTTCAATAAAGGTAATTGCCAGATTCACTTTCCCTCTGTTTAGGTATTTATTTCCCTGGAATTTGAAGCAGTTCTTTACAACAACAACATACCCAGTGTATTCCCACAGAGTGGGGTCTGGGGATTTGAAGCAGTTCTTTAAAATGAAAATTTGACGCATAAATATAAAGTGAAGATCATCATATTGCTTGCAGTGATTGTAGTAGGATTATTGGGGATGTGCTATAAAGTGCTTCTTACATTTCTTGACCTATATATGTGAAGTTGACAATAACATATTTGTATTCTGCATGTTCTACCTTTTTTCTATGAGAAAAATATTGGCTTAATTCTTATGTTAGGGAGGTGGCGACTTGTAATAGTCACTGAGAATCACCACGCAAATAAATTGCTAACTGCAGAGATTTAAGGATCTGTGTTTTGTTCAGACTACCTCTTTCTTCATATAAATGTCTATCCTGGTGGTAAAACTGTCTAAAGTGACACTGTTGAAATGTTGTATATGAGAATATTCTAATGTGCCATTCTGCTGATCTTCAGACTTAAAAGGAACATTCTGTGGTTGTTACTGTCTTTCAGGATCTTTCTGGATCTTCACTTGTTCAGGACCTGGCAACATCTATGCGAAAACCGGCGGTCTGGACTCTTCCCCAAGATTATTATAAGGCTGGCTTAGCTTTGTTGGTAAGTAATCTATTTCCACTCCCTGTCAAGTTCTAACGAGACCCTTTGGGCAAAAAGAGCCAATGATGATGCTCATTGTCAATTTGCAGGACCTCATCCAAGGTATACCTTCCAAGCTTACCTCTCGGGAATTATTTAGCATCCTTGATGATGCTAGCGAAAGAACATTTTTATGTGCTGGTACAGCTGAGTCTCTGCAAAAATATGTTTTTGATGGGGATGCTTCCAAAAAAGGTCCTGAGCTGAAAAACTTGGTAGCTTGCACTAGCTTCCTTTTTGAACAGAAACTGGTAGGTCTTTCTACCTCACCTCTTAATTCCTTCTCGTCTATTTCTTGAGAACTATCCAGCTTTGCGTGTTGTCTATGTGTACATGTCTATATGAATTAATGCCACCATATTGCATTGAAATGAATATTTTGGGTTCTGTCCTTGATAATTTTTTGAAAATACTGTTAGTTGCTAAGCATTCTCTGTTTAGTTTTTCCTTTCTTCGTATCAGACTGACCTTGTCCTTCAAACCAACATCCACAGTGACTTGTGTCTTGTTATGCCCAGGTAAAAGCATGGTTTGCAGACAAAGATGCTGAAGCTTTGAGATGCCAGAAGTTGCTTTTTGAAGAGGAGGAAGCTGCTCAAAAAAAGTGAGCACTTTTTACCGTATCTTTTGTTCTCTGATATTGCCTTTTCATGTGTCCCACTAGCGATATGCCTTTCGACTGATCATCATTTTTCTGATGTTCTTAGTGAGCAGTCAGTAATTTATGATGTGGTATTTCGTATTTTCCCTTTTCCCCCTTTATTGTACTAAGAATTATGGCTCTTGGTTGATTATTAATTTTATGATGTTTTGGGTGGCTAGTCAGTAATTGATAAAGAAGTATTTTTTTATTGTATGGAATGAAGTGTTAGGAGAACGTCTACATACTCGGTGTTTGACTATTTTGAGAAAAAGATTTATATGTTGTGAAGTTTTGTGCTCTTGGAGTTTATTCCCTCCTTTCTTGAAGCAGAATAGGAGATTGCTTTTTGAGTAGCAAATAGTTTTACTTTTTCATTTGGTTGTCAAAAACCATTTTCACATGTTTTGAAGACGCAGGTTTTTGCATTTACAATCCTGTTTTTGTGGAGAAAACTATTTGACACACGTAGCATATCCTGTTCTACTTCAAATAAAGATTTTATCACTAACGTAAAAATAAAATTACACGATTTGTTGCTGGGGCTTTGATCTTGACACTGTTGGTTCCCATTGTTCACCCGGTTCCCAAACTGTTCGTCACTAGCCCTTGAGGGCTTCATGGATGTAAAACAAAAAGATACTCCCTCCGTCCAACAATAGTTGTCCACTATTTACTTGACACACCTTAAGAAACAATAAATAATAGGGGTAGTATTACTATATTACCCTTCGAATATATTAAATTTAATGCTTTAGGAAATGTATTATATATTGAATTAGAATGCTATCTAATAGGAAGGGTAAAATGGACGCAAAGGGGTAAGTATTGTTGGACATCTATTTTTAATACTGGACAAGGAAAGATGGACGGAGGGAATGCATGATTATATATTCACCTGTGCAGTTACAGAAACTCATTTTCACCGTCATTCTTCTTATTTTGTTGGTAGGCAAGCTGAGTTGTTGGAAAGGAAAAAACAGAAAAAGCTTAGACAGAAGGAACAGAGAGAAAGGGAGCAATCAAATTGGGAAAGAGGTGATTTGGAGGTTCCAATGGCAGAATCTTCCATCCTTTCAGCTGCAGTATCTGATTCTAACTCAAGTACTCCCGAAGTATCTGACGATACCTCCTCCTGCCTTGAACTTGTACAATTCTCTAACAATGAAGCTATAGACATTGAAGCGCAACTTAATCTCTCTAACCAGCAGCATCTGGATCTGGTAGAAATTCAGGATGTTGAGCCCCAACCAGTATCTGCACAGAGTCGACGGCATTTCCCCCATACCCAGTGGCAAGTGCCAAAGTCACAAAGAATGGGGCGAAATGGTTCCCATAACAACCAGAATCATCAAGTACAAAAACTTGAACCAGTGCAGAAGCATGGAGTTTTTAAAGACCGAAGTGCCCCTGTTAATAGCAGTAAGATTTGGACTAAAAAAATTAGAGTGCTAAATGATGAGCGCTTTAGACCGGAGCCGCAGAAGGAGGCAATAGATCAAAATCAGAGTAACTGTGAAGTGATGATTGGTTCTATTTCTGTTCCAATGAAAAATTGCAGCACTCCCGGACTGGGTAACTGTCCTGCTGTAGAAAGAGACAACTTCGACAGCACAGAACCAGCCATGACTAAAAAGTGTAATCTTGCAGTGAAACCAGCAAAGCAAGATGCTCTTCAGGGTGGGTCAAATGGGGCAGCTGTGAAGCTTTGGAGGCCTGTGAGCAGGCATGGAAGTGGACAACATCCTGAAGAGGCTGTGATTAGTGAAAAGTTGGATAATCAGATTTCATCCACTGAAAATTGTTTGCAATCGTGCTCTATGGACAACCCTATTGGCAAAAGTAAGAATTACACATATCAGGTTGATGGTAATGTTCATCAAGGTCGGGGATTTTGCAGTACTTCTGCAAAAGCTTTTCTCTCTCAGAGTATGTTCCCTATGCTGTTATCCGTGCTTCTCTCTAAGTTTCTACTGACTTATTTTCCGCTTCATTTTCGTCTGACCTGTCTGAAAATGAATGTAGGATGGAAGGAGGCTATCTCCGGGGATCATGTTACATTAGTCCTTTCCAATGACACCGAAGTTTATGGACATCCAGATGCGCAAAACGGCAGTTCAGAAGCAGCTCCAACATCAGATGATCAGGAGCATGGCGTTCTTGTCAAAGCTGATAACCAGCAGACAAATACTGGAGTTTCTAAGTTATCTTCCCGTGGCAATTCTAAACTTAAGTTCAGGCAGAAGCCTGATAAATCTATTAAGACAAGGTACATTCCAAAGCAAAAACCATAATTTAGGATACAAGTATTTCTTGATTATACCAGATTTAGTCAGTCCAGCAGAGGTTCCGTTTTACCTGTGGTCTCACAGTTACAGTTGAAGTAAGGTTTTCTAGAGTAGCTTATATCCCGTCTGCTTCTTGGGAGTTGTTGCCGCATTTTGGCTAGGGTATCCTTCTTTTTGCAGCTTACAGATTCTGTAACAAGTTGGGTTTTAAAAAATTTTAGTCTCATTGCTCATTATTTCTGCTATGGCAGCTCGCCAACTTCTCATGTTAGTTTGAACAATATATGATTATAGAAACAATTGATAAAATGGTCCCAGCTTTTCACAGACCAACTGCTTGTCTTTCTTTTCTGAGCTCTCCAGCATTTTTGGTGCTTATATGCTATGTTTGACTGGCCCTTAGGGTTGTCGGGTTTTTTATTTTTGATGTTCAGTCGAGTTGGCAAGTGGTGCTTGTGGTCCTCCTAGTATAATACACATGCAAATCAACCCTTCCCCTCATTTATAGCCTTCTTTCTTTTATTTTGTTTAAGCATCTGGTATTTGAAATTTATGGACTCGATTAATCTTGAGTTGCGTCCAATGGTCCTACTAAAAGGTAGCACTTCCTCTTACGCCTGCATTTCCAGGCTTCCACTGGGTTGATTATTCTGGATTTGCATCGACGAATAGACTTGCTAAAAGGTAGCACTTCTACAGTTGAATTCCAGGATCCCATCGGATACTGCCATACTGGCATTTTTTCTTATGTTGTACTGGCTGTTGATCGTGTTCTTTTCTTCCCTCATAGAAAACAAATATAGAAGGTTCACCCCGACATGTGTGATATAATTCATCACGACTTACAATATTGTCGGTTTTCTATTTCAAAGCTTCAAGTAAATTTTAAGGAGTGACTCATACGACAATAACATATTTAATGTAATACCACAAATACATATAATGTAATTCCATGAATAGTGGTGGGTACATAGCTTTAGATAAGGTAGAAAAGTGATTTTTGATAAACCCTCGTAATCCCAAGAATAGTGGTGGGTACATAGCTTTAGGTAATCCCAAGAATAGCGGTGAGTACATAGCTTTAGGTAAGGCGAAGAATAGTAAGGAAAGTGATTTCTGATAGGGACACAGTCTTGTTTTTATCACCTTAGCCTTTGTTATGACTCGTCTTGCCTTCTTTGGGCTAGGCACTGAAGAGTGGACTCAAAAGGGAAAAGCGTGGTCTTAGATTTAGTCTAAAAATCTATTCACATCGATTGGAGGCAGGGAACCAATAGGAAGCAGCATTTCGGGGCCATCAAATAAACTATAGTACCCTCAGTTCAAGCAAGAGATACACGAGAAACAAGTATGTATAGCAATAGCGAAATATGTAAAAAAAAATCCAAAATTTATCAAGTCCAACATTAATAATTTGCATTTTTCTCCCTCTTGTTAAAGAAATGGAAATTGAAATTTCCAATAATCCAAAACAGTAATAATATTTGCAGCAACTGTATTTATGCATATCTTTTCCTTCTCGATCAATTAAATTATGTACAAACAGATTCAAAGAGAGATACAAATCCATTTATATGTCACCATTAATATTCATACTAAAACTAGTTGAATCCTTTGCAAGATGAAAACAAAAAATTATACATTAATCAATCTTTTAATTTGCGGCCACAGTAGTATATCTTAAAGGCCTTAGGAAGATACACAGGCAACAAAAAACAAAACAAATTAAAACACCAAAACACCATATTAGCAGCAGCTAATCCTCTACCCATATACACCCTCCTCACATTTCCTCCATATTCTTCATCCACTTTTGATATTTCAGTCTTCAACCACTCCATAATTGTAAAAATCCTCCTCGAATTGTAAAAAACTGGAACAAAAACTCTTATAGGCAGCGAAAATTGATCAGTAAACGTCAATCCTTCCATGAAAACTTGACTAGCCAGCAAGAAAACATGTGGGGCTGCTGCTTTGATACCTTCTTTATCGCCCTCGTAAATTCCTTCGAAAATATAAAGTATTGGGAGGAATAACCCAACCAGAGCTCCAATTGAGACGTAAAGATTTAATACTCTGTTTTTTTCGCCAAAAACAGGGGGCTGCTCTGTTTTAGGAGAAATTGGGGGAAAGGCAATTTTGGAGATGAAGTAGATGTAAATTAGGGAGAATAAGACGAAGGAGAAATCTTCAATACTCACCATGCCACTAGAAGAAAAGATGATTATGATGGCGAGGACGTTGAGCTGTCGAAAAGTGAAAAATCCTCTGTTTTGTTGTTGTTGTTGTGGTTTTTTCTGGGAATTGTTCGTGATTTGTTCAGAGTTTTCATCTTTAAGAATGTCACTACATGGACCAACTCCACCTGACATTTTTTCTTTAAGAAATTTTGTTGTTTTTTTATGGTGATTTCTTTTTTTTGTTGAAGATAATGAAGAACTACTACTCTACATGTAGTTGAGAAAGTGAGGGAGAGGAGAAGAGTAATAGTAAAGAGATTTAAGGAGAGGAGATCATGAGTACGCGTGGTCGTTGGAGGCTTTGGATAAAATACGTGGCTGAAAAGAGATGACGTAGCGGAGATATAAATTATATCCTCGTTTAGTGTTTTCTTGAAGTTAAGTTTTTAATTAATGAATATAAATTAATTTATATTGATTAATTAGTTTGATCAATATAAACATGAATCAATTACTTAATTTTTTAATGTAGGGTAAATGTTTTAGTAGGAATAGCAACGGACGGAGTATTGGTATTATTATAAATTTTTTGTTGGGTTATTGTATTCTGTATGATACAAATCAAAATTTATTTTGTTGATTGGTGAAGATAATATCAAACTTGAATTTTCCGAAAGAAAGCAAAATATATCTATATCTTAACTTTGAATATTTTTTTATCATTTTATTTTTATAGTAATATAAGTATTCGCTAACAATTAATCTCAAAATAATGAATAAAATAGCTTGGTTAAGGGCTTTGTGTTTAGGTCTCAAATAGAGCCGTCAAAATGGGGTTGACCCGCTAGGCCGGTCCAATTCAACCCTTGAATTAAATGGGTTTGGCTCAATTTTTTCAGTCCATTTAGGAAAGAGATTTTTTAGCCCAGCTTCATTTGGCCCGATGTCCTCGTAGGTCCAACCCGCAAGTCTTAGAGGTCAGCCCACGGGCTGTGAATTTTAAAAATATTTATTATATATATTTTAAGTAGTGTTTTACTTGTTAAGATTTTGTCAATAAATATTTTTAAAATATCAATATAAAATCAAGACTATATTTTTTACATATCTTTTACATTTTAGGGTCATTAGGACACTAAATTTTCATATTAGCCCAAGTCCATTACTCCATTATAACTATAAATCTTTGACCTCTTTTACTTTTGTTTTTATGCCAAATTTTTTTACTTCTCCTTTATTGTCTTGTTTATGAAAATAGTGATCATGTAATGTTTTTTGCTCGGATGAATCTTATGAATGTTGTATCTTGGCTATTATGTATTTATTTTGTAAATATTCACTGAAGTATGTGTAATTCATAAATGAATTTATGTATGTATTGATGTCGTGTTCATCGGACATCAACGTTCGTATTCTTTCTAAGAGAAAAATATTGTCCGTTTTTTTGTTAAAGGGTCAACCCGTCTCAATCCGTGGCCCGCTTAGGGTTGGATTGAGCTGCTATTTTATAAGCCCTTTAATTAAAGGGGTCAGCCCGTCCCAATCCATTTAACTCTCTAACCCGTTATGATTGAATTGGGCCAGCCCATTTTGACAGCTCTAGTCTCAAATAGTGAGAATGTAGTAAGTAGGCACATCACATGTCGTTTGGCGGTCGAATTGGGGCTGTCGTGCGACCGTGACCTACTCTTCCTTGTCATTAAAAACACCATATACTATTGAAACCCAGTTACAGATTACACAAAAATATAATGGAATTCCATGTGAATTGCTACTATTTATAGACAGACAGCCTTTGTTTGCTCATCTTCTTTATAATAAATAAAGATAGTTTTGCAGTAAGGTGTCAGTTATAGTTAAACTAGATATTGGATCCCGTGCCAGCACGGGGCCCAATATATGTTACTGTTTCTGTTTTAATTTATGTGGTACATATGAAATTTGAAGTTAATCAATTTTTTAGTATGTTTTTATATATTTTAAGTTGCTAATTATTTGTATTTAGAGTATGTTTTACGTAAATATATTAGAAATCACAATAATTAACAAGTTAATATAAAAAAAAACTTATAAAAAATTCATTGACTTTTGAAATTTCATTTGTATCACATAAATCAGGACCGAGTAATATATATGAAAATTACATAAAACGTA
>JAJONZ010012306.1:0-16594 GCA_029582445.1 Solanum paucissectum | reverse complement strand
GATAAAAACACATAAAAACCAATACAAAAAGGCCCTAGACACACACAACTTGTAAGTGAAATGTATTAGAAATACCGTAAACTCACGGTATATCAAACCACACCATGACTACTCTCAAAGTCTACTTGTGTCATGTATGAGTGAAGTCCCATATCCTCACTCACACTAAGTAGATCTTCTTGAGTAATCATTAGTCATAGCTCATATTTCATGTTCATAGTTCATTTACATAAGAGAAACACACCATGGTTACTCTCAAAGTTTACTTGTGCCATGTATGAATGGCATCCCATAATACCACTCATACTAAGTATCCCTTTTGAGGAACCATAACACATAATAACTAACTTTCTTGTTCATTAGACGGAATATAGACTTAACCGACAAAGACCATCTGAGCTACATGGAATCCGGTGTCCTGTAATCCCACATAGAAAGAAGGTGGCCTACTTGCCTAAGGTACAACTAACATATTTAGATTTTAGGTGGATCCACTAGCTAAAGACCTATGTGGGCACATAGTTATTGGATAAGGAGATTGCTTCTAGAAACCTGGCCTATTGTATTGACGGGAGAGTTTCTATCTCATGAGATTATTTGTAGAAGACCCGACCTATTGTATTGATAGGAAGGCCTCTACCTCATTTTCCATATCCACTCGGTGCTAAGCATTATTTCCCACATTACTTGTTTAAGTCTTTGAATTGAATTCACATACATGAAAGAGTATCTTACCCTTTATTCAATACAACTCATAACATAGCTCATAGATTCAATAGGTGAGAACTAACTTTCAACCTTAGAATCATCATTAGTATGTGAGTAAACCTTTCACACGAAGATCATGTGTTTTCATGAGAATGGACTTTCAATCAACACGTACAATAGGATCATCATGGTCATGTACATTTCATGCATAATAATGTGTAAAGGTGCATATGAGAACTATACTTTCAATTAACACCATTAATACATCATAATCATGTTTATGCATGAAGTGTGTGTGTGATTGTCCTTGCAATGACACAACAACACCATTATCATCATAGACACTTCCCTCTCAAAGTGTTCATAAGCATGTACATAATATCACAATCATGCATAATTCTCATATATTACATTCAAGGATCATAGACCATATAAGTCATCTAGCATTCATTACATTAGACATGAACATATTCATATTTTAAGTAGTTCATTCATTGCATGTATAAGCTCATATACTCATATTGTAGGTCATGTGGGTAAAGTCCTTCCACAATAGTACCATATACAATTCAACATGCACATTGGCTTCCTTCTTAAAGCCTCAATATTCATAGTTCATTCCTTTTAGTTTTTACCTTTAAAGCCCTATGAGTCATCTTCATATTATGAGCATTACTCTCAGGCAACACCTCACATGGTCATCATGTAAACCTAATTCTCAAGGTAGACTAACCACATGCTTCATTCTTACTCAATTATAGTCATATAGCATCAAGTAAACTAAATCTCAATACTACTCAACCATGATTCAACATGTAAGACCTACTCAAGTTAGTTCATATCCACAAGCTTTACTTATAAGCAATTCACGTCTAGGTGATCTAATCTAAGGTAATTCATCAAGAAGTTCATCAATTTTAGAAGGTCACATCTAAACCCTCAATTTGCCTCTTTCATGACATAACCCTAGGCTATATCAACTTCACCCTAGAATCTTAGGTTAATCAAGAATATATGTAAAATCATACTTAAATCATGTAATTACATCAGAATCAACTCACATCCAATCAATTGGATCAACTTTAAACAACATTCATAATGTAAAGAAGAACCATAGCTAGGATTGGGAAAACTCATGGATTTTTTAAGAATTCGAGTTAAAACCATATAAAATCAGTAATACATTCATAAACAAACATAATTCATCATTTAAAAACGACTTTGAAAGGAATCCATGGGGTTGAGTTGAAACCCTAGCTATTTGGGTTTTCTAGATTTAAGATAAAAGCTTTTGAAGGGGCTCCTAGGGTGATAGCTACCCAAGAATGAAAACCACCATACCTTAGTGTAGAGTCCAACCAAATTCGTATTGAAAAGCTCCCTTCTTCAAACTCTACTTGATCTCTTTCTTTGTTCTTCAATGGAGTTCTAGAGAGAGAAGATTTTGAGAGGGAAGAGTAGTTGGGATTTGATTTGGGGTCTTGGATTATAATGAATTAATTAGGTTAGTTAAAGGTTTAAAACACCTCATATAAGTCTAATAAAATGAATTAAAACGATTTTACATTAATATAATCAAATTAGGAATTTCCTAAACTAACCTCACGTTACGCCGAAACTTGGCAAATTTCACGTCCCCAGCTACACCCATGACTTACGGACCGTAGGTGGGCCTACGCCTCGTCCTGCTGGTCCGTAGGTGGGTGGAATGGAGCTTCATTTTGAGGGCCTGACCCACGACCCCAACCTACGAGGATTGGGTCCACCTACTGGCCGTAGTCGCCATCCGTAGGTGGCCCTCTTTTGACAGCTTTTTGTCAAATGGGGCAGCCTTAGGGTTAGGCTTTAGGTTGAGGGGGACCCTTGGTTGGTCTTTGGGGGGTCGTATCTTGACGTTTAATCCCTAGACACCTCAACCTAAGCTTGGAAAGTCGTTTTACACTTCTAAACCCCACAACAAACTCAAAACAAACTCGTTATGCTCTAGTTTCACCTACTAGTTTTCGTTAGGCTCTAGCTTGATCTTACTAGTTTTTCCGGGTTGTTACATTTCAACTCCTTGTAATGAAGGGCGTCAACACCATGATGACAAAAAAGACCTCTAAGCTGTCAAGATCTGCAACAACAACAACTCCTACGGAAAATGTCCACAGTATATGTGAAATAATAAGGTTTAATCTCAAAAAAAAAATTCCCATGCCAAGACAAATTGCATTGTATTGACGCTAATCTCCTCAAGCATTGTGCTGCTTGTTTTATACCTACCAGAAAGTATCTACACATTAAAACTAGTTGTCATATTGTTGTCTATAGTATCACATTTATTATGTTATTAATATATTTCTTGCACCATGTATCCAAGTTCTACCATAGAAAACCATCCAAACAATCCATTCCTAATTTTTTTCATTTTCTCTATATCGTCCTTCAACTCAATTGGAAATGTGGATTTAGCAATCCTCCAATAATTTTTTCTTTTTTATATTCATTTACAATTTTACACCGATTTAGAAGAACATGTCTTGCACATTTTTCATGTCCTTTTGAATTTCATATATTCTAAAATCAAGTTTAAATAATCGAGTTCTAAATTTAATATTATATATAATAGTAAAAAAATATTGTCAAAATAAAATCTAAACTAAAATTATTTCACGAATTTTTTTTGTATATTAGCTTCTATCCCCACTACATACTTGAAATTATGACAAAAGTATGATTACAGATGGTTCCTTTTCCTTATCAAGGTATGATTTTGGATAAAAACACATTTCAAATGTTTAAGATATACATTAATGAGAATCATTCAAAGAATGATGAATTTTGTAATTGTAAGGGGTCAGTTTTGGTGAGAAATAAAAGAAATGAATAGAAACATGAAACTAATGTTGTTAATCTCAAGTTTGGTTTAGGGACTTAAATCACATATTTTGTTTAATTGAAGGTTAATATGTTGCCTTCATTAATATGAGAACCAAAATTAAAATAAGTAAATAATAAGAAAGTAAATAATAAGAGGACAAAAATAATATTTTTTCATAATTGTTTGTCACTCTTAAAATATGATTTATATCTCAGCATTGCAAAACGTTTAAAATACTCGCTTACTAAAACCTCTCATGCCTTTAACCTCTACTCATTAAACCCTATCCACCATTGTTATGGCCAATCAGGCCACTGGTCAGCCCATTCTTGTGGCTGGCCAGTCATCCTTATCGATTACCCCAGAAAACTTTCCTTCACTACCACTTAAACCTTCCACTGAACCGCA
Organism: Solanum paucissectum; assembly: GCA_029582445.1. Classification (NCBI taxonomy): domain Eukaryota; kingdom Viridiplantae; phylum Streptophyta; class Magnoliopsida; order Solanales; family Solanaceae; genus Solanum; species Solanum paucissectum. The sequence continues at coordinate 12,615 of JAJONZ010012306.1, read as the reverse complement.
GGATTTGACTAAGGATCAAGCTGTATCACAACTTGGTGCATATGCGAATTTGGAAAACCATTGCATATTAATGCTTCAATTGAGAATAAAAGACCCAATGTTGAACCTATCCCAATCAAGAATGTTACTTATGTTGATGGTATCCCAAGGGTTAGATGGACATAAGAAGAGGTGGATCGCATGAATATAATTGAGGATCTAACCTATGCCGTAGTAGGTAAATTTTCATACGGATGGCCAGATTTGGATGATCTACGCATTCAGATACCAAAACAACTCAACGTGAAGGGTGATGTTAAGATAGGGTTATTACGAAATAGACATATTCTCATGAGGTTTAATTTGATTGAGGATTTTATCAATATTACGTCCAAGAGTGTTTATTACATCATGGCCAAGGATGGATATTCCTACCAAATGAGACCTCTAATTTATGATACAAGATTTAAGGTAGAGGAAGAGACAACCCAAGCAATGGCTTGGATTTCTTTCCCAAATCTAAAACCCACGTTTTTTGTTAAGGAATCATTATTCTCATTAGCCAAGGCAGTGGGAAAACCTATTCATCTTGACACGGCTACCATAAATAAGACAAGACCTAGTTGTGCTAGGATAAAGGTGCAAGTAGATTTATGTGCTGAGTTGCCATCATATGTTGAAATGGAGATTGTTAATGAGGAAACTAAGAAATCATGGGTGGAGAAAGTGAAGGTTCAGTATGATATGCTACCCAAATACTGTGGAAATTGCAAGCTACAGGGACATAATGCTTCAGAGTGTAGAGTCTTGCATCCAGAATTGCAGCAAGTGTACAAGGAGAATAGGGATAAAGAACTGGAAAGGGGAGACGATAAGGAGGAAGGGGAGTAAGAAGACACAGCAACAAGGGGCAGAGGAGATCGAAGAAGTTTGCCTAGACAAAATTGGAATCCAACAAGGAGAAGGTTTATCAATGAACCTAACAAAATACAAACACAAGTGGCATTTACACCTGAGAAAAATCTTTGTACGAGTAACTCTTTTGACTTACTGGCAGTTGAAGATGAAAGGAACGGGAATATGAACGATAATTCTAACAATATTACATGGGGAGGGAATCAGGAGATAACAACAAAGGACTGGGTATCCAAGTCTTTTCCTCATGTGAAGGTAGGACATCTGCTGTAAAGACAAGTCCTTCAAAACAATAACAAGAGGAAGAGATTGCAAAGAAACAGGAAATTAGTGTGGAAATTAAAGAGATTGATGCAGAAACTCAAAAGGTTGTTACGGTTGCTCAGGGGACTCACAACAATGCAGGAATTGATTATATATCACCTATGAGCCCTACACAGCATATCAACCTTGATCAGAATATTATCCATAAACAAATAGTACCATCCGAAGAGATAGAAGGAACAAATGATAACATGACAACACTGGAACAGGTAGAGGAAAAGCAGAAAGTCAAGAAGGATGTTATAGACACTGTTCAACATCCAACAATAATGCAAACTGATGAAACACAATTGTGGCTAGGAAATGCGGAGAATAGTACTACGATATTACACAATATCGTTTCACATAATATTGAAGAGGTGAGAGGAGAGCAGGGTCTAATTGAGAATGGTGATGTTGATTCTAGTCTAGTTGAGTCACATGAGGATGGGGATCTATCTCCAAGAATTCTCAAGTCTATAAAATCTGCTAGAAAAGGAAAGAAGCAGGGTATCGGGGAAAACAATCTTCCTATTAGAGTACAACCAATGAGAAGTGCAGGATCTCACCAAAACAAACCATGATTAAAGCTCTTATTTGGAACATAAGGTCTGTTAAGTATCAAAGGGCTTTTCAGAGGGTTCAGATGCTTAACAACTTTCATAAATTTGGCTTCATTGCTCTTCTTGAACCTTTCCAACAAGTCAGAAATATTAATAGTTACAAAAGGAGATTGGGAGCTACAAAAGTCTTTCATAATACCAATGGGAAAATATGGATGTTTATCAGTAACAGTTTTAATGCCACAGTCATCAGTAACTCAGATCAGCAGATATCATTAATATTAAATAATCATGGTTTGGATATAAAGTTTTCAGTCACAATTGTCTATGCAAAATGTGACAAGGAATTACGAATGGACTTATGGGATAGTTTGTACTCAATATCTTGTGGTATGACGACACCTTGGATAGTTGGAGGAGATTTTAATGCAGTGCTTAATGGGGAAGAAAAGATTGGGGGTATACCAGTGACTGCGGCAGATGTTGAAGATTTTCAAACATATATTGGGTCTTCTGATTTATCACAGATTTCTTTTAAAGGGAGTCCATTTACTTGGTGGAATGGGAGGGCTGGAGAAGATTGTATATTTGAGAGGCTGGACAGAATCTTTCAAATTATAGAATTTCAGAGGTTATTTTCTCAGTCTGAGGTGGAGCACCTTCCCAGGACTGGCTCAGATCATGCACCTTTGTTACTTTGTTGTGAAAACAAAGTTAATAAAGTTAGGAAGTCATTCAAATTTTTGAAGTTCTGGGTAGAACATAAGTCTTTTCTAGATGTAGTAAAAAAGAATTGGGATTTAATTTATTCTGATAATCCTTTTCTAGACTTCAAGAGAAAGAGTAAAGAAATGAAAAAGGCTCTTTCCCTGTGGAGTAAAGAAACCTTTGGTGACATTTTCAAGCAGTTGTTGATAAGAGAAGAGGTTGCTAGAATTAAGGAGCAGCACTTTGAAGAGTCTCCTACTCAGGAAAACAGAATTATTATGTAAAGGGCAAAAGCAGAATACACAAAGTATCTTCGGCTAGAGGAAATGTATTGGCAACAAAAGGCTGGGTATGACTGGTTTGAAAGTGGGGATCGAAATACTAGATTTTTTCATAGTCTAGTAAAAGGAAGGAGAAATAAATTAAAGGTGAATAAGATTATGAATGAACAAGGCTGCTGGCTAAATCAGGAGGATGATATTGCTGAGGAGGCTATTAATTTCTATCAGAAACAGTTCACTCAAGAGAGGGATTCTACTGACTTTTCCTTATTAAGTCATATTCCGAAGATGGTTACTGAAGAAGACAATGGCTTGCTGGGGGAGATTCCAGGAGAAGCTGAAGTGGAAAAAATTGTTTTTTCTTTAAATAAAGATAGTGCATGTGGACCAGATGGACTTTCTGGGATTTTCTATCAATCTTGTTGGGAGATTATTAAGCAGGATGTGGTAAGAATGGTTCAGTTCTTCTTTCAAGGAAGTACTCTCCCAAAATCAATCACTCATGCTAATTTAGTTCTTATTCCTAAGAAAGAAAATATTCAAACTTTCTCAGATATGAGACCTATCAGCTTAAGTAATTTCATCAACAAGATTCTCTCTAGAATTCTTCATGATAGACTGGGAGGTATCTTGCCTAGATTGGTGTCTGTTAATCAATCAGGTTTTGTTAAAGGGAGAAACATAACAGAAAATATTTTGTTAGCACAAGAGATTGTTTCAGATATTGGCAAGAGAGGAAAACCTTCTAATGTGATAATAAAGTTAGATATGGCTAAAGCTTATGATAGAATTTCTTGGTTTTTCATGATAAAGGTGTTAAAAAAGATGGGGTTCTCTAATATGGTAATAGATGTGGTATGGAGATTGATTGCTAATAACTATTACTCTATTCTGCTTAATGGGCAGAATTTTGGGTTCTTTCATTCTACTAGGGGAGTGAAACAAGGAGATCCTCTATCACCAGCTCTCTGTATCTTGACTGCAGAGGTGTTGTCTAGAGCATTAAATCATTTGTTTGATGATGATTTATTTGTTGGGTATGGCTTGCCAAAGTGGAGTACTAATTTGAATCATCTTGCCTATGTTGATGACACCATTATATTTGCCTCATCTAATGAATATTCATTGAGGAAAGTTATGCAGGTATTACAGAAGTATGAATCTCAATCAGGACAGAAGGTGAACAAGGAAAAGAGTTTCTTCTACACGCATCAAAATACTTCTAGGGCTATTACAGAGAAGGTAGGTGATATCACTGGCATGGCTAAGGGTGCGTTTCCTTTCAAATATCTGGGGTGTCCTGTGTCTCATTCTAGAAAAAGAAATGAGCATTTTGCTGAGCTGATTGACAGAGTTCGAAGCAAGATTCAAGGTTGGAAGGGGAGGATGTTGTCCTTTGGAGGAAAGGAGGTACTAATAAATAGTGTTCTACAGAGTATACCCATATATACTCTATCAGCCATTATTCCTCCTCAGTGTGTCTTTAAAGAAATTCACAGATTGTTGGCAAGATTTTTCTGGAACTCCAAGGATGCAGGAAGAAGCAAACATTGGGCATCCTGGAATAAATTATGTATGCCTAAGCATGAAGGTGGTTTAGGGTTTAGGTCTTTGGTTGACATTTCAAATGCTATGTGTGCAAAGCTGTGGTGGAAATTTAGAACACAAACTTCTTTGTGGTCTAACTTTCTTTGGAATAAATATTGTAAAAAACAGATTCCAACTTTAGTGCAATGGAGAGGAGGATCTCAACAATGGAAAGGTATGTTAATGCAAAGGGAAAAAGTGGAACAAAACTTGTGGTGGGAACCTAAGGGAGGTACATCTACGATATGGTATGATAACTGGACCAATTTGGGGCTTTTATTCAAAAATCCATCAGAGGTTGTATCTTGCCACCCTTTAAGAGACATATCTAATTTTTTTAAATGAAGATGGTTGGAACTTGGAAGTAATGCAAGAAATGTTGCCTCAGTATGTTGTGGATCATGTCGAAAAAGAGATGATGAATGTACAATGGGAGAATATTGGGGACTTCCCTTGGTGGACAAGAACCAGTATTGGGAAATTTTCAATAAAAAGTGGTCGGGATATGTTGAGACAAGAACATCCAGTGAATAATGATCTACAAAGTATTTGGATAAGAGGTCTGCCGTTTAAAATTTCCTTTTTGAGCTGGAGGATTTGGTTGGGTAAAATTCCAGTTGCAGCAGTTATGAATACTTGGAATCCACAAATCTCTCAAGATTGTGGATGTTGCCAAGTCCCAATGAGAGAAACCATTGAACATTTGTTCTTGAAAGGAGAAATTGCAGAGAAGGTGTGGAGTCATTATTGTAATGTTGCTGGGTTGATAGATAATAGATTGAACTTAAAACAAAGTATAAGGTTGTGGAAAGAGCAGGAAGGAAATAGTAGATCAATGGTAGTTTATCAGATTGTTCCGTTTGTTATGTTATGGGGTATATGGAAAAGAAGGAACACGGTGCTTCATAGTGGTAAATATCACCTCGAAAAAATGATATGGGAAATTGATACTATTTTGGGCAGATTTATAAAGATAAGGTGGAAAATGGAGACTGGGGGGAAAAGGTGGTTAGAATTAGTCGATCTGTTACAAGATTATAAGGTGGAATACTTGTCAAAAGTGATCAGTTGGTGTCCTCCCGATTTTAGATGGTTAAAATGTAATACTGATGGGGCATCTAGGGGAAATCCTGGACTAAGCTCGATTGCTTTCTGTATAAGAGACCATACAGGGGATTTGGTGGTGGCTAAAGGGAGACGGATTCAAGAAGTTACTAGTGTGAAGGCGGAAGCAATAGCTATTAAGGAATGTCTTGAATAATGTCATAAAATGAAGAACCAACAGATCATCTTGGAGACTGATTCGTGGAGCTTGGTTCAGATTTTACAAGGGAAATGGGAGAAGCCTTGGAGTGTGATCTTGGAGATCAACTCGATTCAGTCTCTTCTAAGAGTTTTAACAGTAAGAGTAGTGCACTCCCTTAGGGAGGGCAATACTCTAGCTGATTTTTTGACTAACCTAGCTTTTGATTTTGCAGGAGAAATTAATTTAAATACAGCAGACCAGTTACCAACAAAAGGAAGATGCATACTAAATATGGACAAATTAGGACTACCTAATATTAGAAGAATTGAGAAAAAGTAATGTATACTGATTAATGTATTCAGGCTCATCAAGGTTTCCCAAGTCAAAATGGATGCTAATTGATGAACAACAATAAAGGAAAGCTTGAATGAAGTTATTTCGAGGGGTCTTAGATTTATCACCTGGTGAGAGCTTGGGGTGAGATAAAATCCAAATTCCGCTCAAGCTTACCTCGACTCCTGTTGTGTTGATTGGCGTCTGGCTGATTAGAGTGATAACCTAAAACAAAGAGGTCGAAATTAGTATATACTGATCTGATTCTCATTCCTTTATATGTGATGGTGGTATTAGCTTCTTGTAAGCTCAACCCATCGATCTAGAGGAATGAGAAAATGATGGGTATGAGGAGAGTTTGAAGAAACTTAGCTGAATTCGAAGCGCCAAATAATATGAGCTTTAGAACTAGCAGAATCTGATTTTCAGATTTCCAGCTTGTTTTTTGCTGCTATAGTTGGGCTTGAACGATCAAATGGAGAAGACAACTTTGAATGTTGTCCATTGATGGTGTAGTTGTTCTTGGACGGTCAACTGGAGAAGACAACTTTGAATGTTGTCTTTTGCTGCTTGGTCTTGGACGTTCAAATGGAGAAGACAACTTTAGAATTTTGTCTGTTTGTTCTAATTTCAGCTTTTGTTCTTGGATCGGGTCACTTTTGGGCCTGATCTAATGTAAATACTATTTTTACTTCTAATAAATGGAAATGGCCCAAATTTTAATATTTTTTTATAAATAAAAAATAAAAAAATTTATATCTAGATATAATGTCTTGTGAATAGTGCTAAAATTCAATACAAGTACTTTATCTCTGTGTTCTAACTTTTACTGATGACGAATCTTACATAACATTTTAAAAAAGAGTATCAAAATCTAATTGAATTGTACAGATATAATTGAAATGATTTTGAAAAGTCTAATTTTAGTTATAATTCTTAGAGATTCAAGCCAAAAGTCCAATATGAGTACTCCTCTTATCACTTTCTAACTTTTGCTAGTAACTCTTACATAACTTTTTCAAAAATATATCAAAACGAATTGTACCAATATGATTAAAATAGTTTTAGAGAAGTGATCTAATTTTAGTTATAGCTAAATTGTATCAATATCGAAGAAAAACCGATAAGATTGAAATGATTTTGAAAAGTCTAATCGTATACAAACTAAAATAACTGAGAAATTGATATTGATACAAATTTTATAAAATAATCGATCCAACCGAATCCTTACGCCCCTAATTAAAAAGGTGATGGTCCAAATCAATGAACAACATGACATTTCTAATGGTATGAGTCTAGACTGTGCAGGAACACTGTTTTTTTGAAAACCTCAAATCGGACCTTCGGCGGGAGCGCTGCTTTGTTAAGTCAACCCTTAATTAAAAGTTGATGGTCCAAACCAATGAATAACTGACATCTCTAGTGATTTGACCTGAAACTGTGCGGAAACACTGATTTTGATAACCTCAAATTTGGGCCATCGGCGGAAACACAACTCTATTAAGTCAACCCCTAAATTAAAAGATGATGGTCCAATTCAACGAATAACCTGACATCTCTAGTGGTTTGACTTGAAACTTTGCCCAAACTCGGGCCATTGGTGAGACCGCTGCTCTGTTAAGCCAGCCTAATAAAATTACTTTATTTTACTCCCACCGTAAACATGATGCACTTATTATGAACTCACTACTTGTGTCGAGGGCTAAAGATTTGAATGTCCCGATCATCTTAATGCTCTCACTTGGGTTACAAGCTCACGTTACTAAGCTCAGCGATATGTGTTGTCTTGTTGAGTACTTATAAAAAGAAACTTTTGGTCTATCGTCACCGATGTGGGATGTGACTTGATTATTGCTTAATTAAATCTTGTATAGTAATTAAGGATGTGTTCGGCATAGAGGATTTTTTTTTAGTTTTTCCATGTTTGATTGATCACATATTTTAGAAAATACTTCTGTAGAAAAACAAGTTCATTAAAAATATGAAAAATAATTTTCCTAATGAAAGTATGGAAAAACAAATTCCACAAATGACATTTCACATTAATGGTGTTCTCCTCACCATCCAAACACACTTCATCTTCATCCTTGCCCCAATAACCCCATCCCCACAACCCTAACGTATAGTGAGTCTCGCTAAAGTCCAGCGTGAGTACTCATCTTATCATGCTCTAACTTCTACTGATGACCCTTACATAACATTTTCTAAAAAATATGAAAAAACAATCAAATTGTATAGATGTGATTGCAAGGTCTAATTTTAGTTATAATTTCTAGTGAATTGCGCTAAAATGCAGTACAAGTACTCATCTTATCACATTTTAACTTCTACTAGTGACGAATCGTACATAACATTATAAAAAAGAGTATCATACGCTAATTGAACTGTACCTATATGATTGGATTGATATTGAAAAGTCTAATTCTAGTTATAATGTCTAAGAGACTCGCTAAAATACATCTTATCTTCACCCCAACCATATTCCCACCACCCCATTATTTAGAGTCTCTCGCCAAAATTTCAATATGAGTACTTATCTTGTTATGTTCTAACTTCTTCTAGTGACAAGTTTTACATAACGTTTTAAAAAGTTAATGACAATTAATCAAATTGTTTCAATATAATTGGAAAGTGAAATTTTAGTTATAATTAATGTCTAGTGAGCTGCTAAAATTCAATACAAACATTTATCTGATCATGTTCTAGCTTCTACTAGTCACGTATCTTACATAACATATTAATTAATAGAGTTTATTTTTAAAAAAAACTAACAAACTTATAATTTACAAAGCTTTAATAATTTATCACTTACATAGCTAACTTACTTTGAATTTTAAAAATAGAAAGTCTAACAATCTAACTTTATAAGGAATTAAATTTAACAAACTTACAATTTCCAACACTTTCAAAAAATTACTATTTCTTACTTAGCTAACTTACTGTGAAATTTATAAAGTCTAACAATCTAACATTTATAAAGAATTAAATTTTAAAAATAAAAATATGTAATTAAAAATCACAACTTAGATATTTAATACAGTAATATTTTTTTTAAAAAAAATTATCGTTCCGCGATCTGTTCTATCCCGTAAAATAGGTAGATCGGGACGGGACTATCGATTTTTACCCATCTGTCCTGGTTCAGGATAGGCCCATTCCCAACTCAATCCCTACCAATGTTGTTCCGGACCCGTCCCATTCACCCTTATCCCGCCCGCCCCATCTCGAACCAAGTCCCCTTGCCACACTTAATTATTTTTATTTTTTCTTCCAAAATAACACTTTAAAATTGAATTTTCACAATGCCACCAGTATTATTTGATCTTTTCTCTACATGAGAAGATCAAGAGATTAATTTAGCTTGTTTAGGTGTAAAATTATGACTAAGCAACAATTTCCATAACATAATCCTTGTTTGCATAAAAGTTTTGTAAATAAATAACTATTTTTTATCATATTTTTGTTCTTTTATAATTTCCAAGGTAATAATAAAGTTAGTGTACATTTTACTTCATTTTTTTAAAATCCACTTTATGAAATTAAATTGAATAGTTGGTATGATGTTGTATATTTATATTTTTCTTTTTCAAATTCAAATATAACACATAGTTTAAAGTGTAAATGTTGCATTATTAGGTATGTCAAAATGACCCAAACACAGGTGACCGCAGGGAAGTGATCTTGAATGGTGAATACAATATTTTCATAAACAAGACAACGATCTCCCACTATCAAGCAACTAGATATAATATCCAAGCTTAATCATGAAATAACTCGACCTTAGTCCAAGGATTACTATCCCAAGAATATAATATCACAGAATAACGACCCCTTTAGGATTAAAAGTGGTACTTCACTGTCAGGCACATAAAGTAATGAGCATTAAAAACCATAATTTTCAGCAATCCAAATTACAGAGCAGCCACACCAGTTGGATATTGACTTTCATATGCTACCACTATGAGCTTGAGAAACAAGTCATTCATTTGAATATCTAAATAGAAACATACTTGGTAAAAATAGGAGCAAATACTATCCAGAAAACTATCTTCCATGATTAAATCAAACAAAATTGGATTTAGCAAGCAATTCATGACACAAGAAAACTACATATTGTGATCAGCCAAACCTACTCCAGCTCACGTCTCAGCCTATGCCACAAGTGTACTGGCAGTGGTAGATTCACTGCACATAAGCGGAAATAACAATTATCAGCAACCTTCAGTTATATAAGAATCGCACCAAATGAATAATATGGCATACACCCTTGCTTTTAAACCAAGAAAGTAGTAAAAAACAACAGGGAACCATGCAAGATTTTTTATAACCAAGAAATCTCTGAAGGTGCAATGCTCGAAACTCAAATGGATAATAATGAGCCATCCTTCATTCTCCATTAGATATCAGGTTTTGGTTTGCGGCAAGGTACCCATAATGTGCACCTAATCCACAAATCACATGCTAAACTCTTACAGCACTAGACCAAAGACCCAGGAACAGAACCACGCAAGAAAATCACCAAAAACTTTTAGAAAAGAAAAAAAGAAACAGATTGAAGAATCAATGTCAACGGTTTATATGCTGTGCGTCCCAACATACAAGTATTCCACTATCAGCAAACCATAGTTCTACAGTAAGAAGTAAAACTTTACTGTATTTTAAGAAAAAATATATCCAGACCTGGAAACAAACAACTTCTTCACCATTCAGAACTTTCCTTTAACATTTTAGTAGTTTTCTTGGTGCATTTTTCAATAATATGCACCAAACATAATTTAGACATAAAATGAAACCAAAGTTAAACTAGAAAAGAGTATAGCAAGGTGTCAAGGAACGGTGGGTTTAATTACAACTTTAAAGCTTGCTAAGCATAAACCAGGAAATTTCATTTAGAATGGAGCACATATCAAGAAGACGGAAGCAAACAACAATAACAAGTTGACAACCATTTCTCAGCCCCAATCTAGTTGAGGTTAGCACATGAATCCTCACAATTCATTTTGCTCAATTAGGACAGACATCACAATCAAAAACAGTATAAACCTAACACAACCAATAGTCCTAAGAATTAGAAGATTTTAGCTAACTTTTCAAAATGTAAGGGAAATAAATCTTAGACCTACCTCAATTCCAAAAGCTAACACATGATGTGGGGAGACAACCCAACAACCCATTCTTTAGAGTACACATAGGCCATGGAGGCTAAGCATTGGGCAAATAAAGAATAGGGGTGGAGGGAGGGATGAAGTTTAGGCTTAATTCTTCCCCAAAAGCTAACTCACGAGGTGATTACCTAATGACCATATGAGCAGGCAACAACTCATTCTCTGAACCAGTCACTTTAACATTAACAAACAACAAACTACTACAGCACTTCTTTCGGGCTAAAATCAAATAAGAAAACCTATGTTTAATGCAGTGGAACCAAACCACTCCGGCAATCTTAACGGAATCAACAATGCATACTATCTGCAGTGCATATCACATTAGCACAACATTATAAGCAAGAGAGAGAGAGAGAGTAGCAAGTAAGCTTACTATTTCCAGACAGGTGGGAGCTTTTTTGTTTTCTTGTAATAGCGAGCAAGGCGATGGATCCTGCTCTCCACCAAAATCAAACGGAACTTAGAATCCTTATCCTTCCTGTTCCTCTCCAAATGCTTCCTAATGGCAACAGCCTTCTTAATCAGGTGGTACAAATCCTCTGGAATCTCAGGTGCAAGCCCTATCAATTATCCCCAAAAAATACTCATACATCTCAAACCACATTCGTTTAAATACTCATAAACCAAACCACATTCATATAAACAATGATAAAAACGTACCGTGTGCCTTGAGGATACGCAAGATCTTGCTACCAGTAACACTCTTCACTTGTGCAATTCCATGAGAGTCACGAAGAATCACACCAATCTGTGAAGGGGTCAATCCTTTCTTAGCGAACTTGCAAATGTTGTCCTCGACCTGTTATCACAAAATCAAGCAAAAATTAATCAAAATTGGTAAAAATATACAGTAGTAGTTAATAAAGGTGGATGAATTTACATCTGGAGCAGAGATCTTGAGCCAACTAGGAGGAGTTCTCTTGTAAGGGAGAGCAGAAGCTGAAATACCCTTACTGAAACCACAAAAAAAAAACAGAAAATGTCAAATTGATGCTCAGAAAAATGGGGAAAAAATGGAGATTCAAAAGAGAGAATGACGAACCCACGACTGTGCATACGACCCATGATGGCGGAGGCTACTGGTGGTCTGCAATGGAGGCTTACCTTTGGTTGTGCGGAAGGATTTTTCTGAAAGATGCTTCTCTTCTTTAATCTATGGCGTTGTACTAGGGTTTAGTATTACTACTTTGGGCCTTCAGAAGCCCAGTTTTCTGGGCTGGGATAACATAACATAGTTACCTATAAAAGGTGGGCCTATTATTCAGCTTAAAATTCAGGACCTCAATTTTAACTTTTTAAGTTTCAATTCGAAATTAGAGGTTTATTTCAAGGAATTTTTACATAAATAATATATTTTAGGGAAAATTACGCGTATAAGCAAACATATATTAGTTAATTACTTAATATAGCTATAGTTTACCTTAATTACAATTCGCGGCTTACTTTTAGCTATAATTACACAGCTTAGCTTTTTAGTTTTGTATAATTCGCGCATTTGTATAATTCAGAATTTGTATAATATAATTTGTATAACT